>VUQH01032641.1:0-18088 GCA_015106775.1 Etroplus canarensis | reverse complement strand
TGACTTTCATTCCTCTTCTCTCCAGTGCATACCTCCACCTCTCCAGGCTCTCCTCCACCTCCTCCCTACTCTCACTACAGATCACAATGTCATCTGCAAACATCATAGTCCACAGAGACTCCTGCCTGACCTCATCTGTCAATCTGTCCATCACCATTGCAAACAAGAAGGGGCTCAGAGCTGATCCCTGATGTAATCCCACCCCCACCTTGAACCCATCAGTCACTGAAATCGCATTCCTCTACCACTGTCTCACTGTCCTCATACATGTCTTGTACCACCTTCACATACTTCTCTGCCACTCCTGACTTCCTCATACAATTCCACAGTTCCTCTCTTGGCACCCTATCATATGCTTTCTCAATCACAAAAAATAACATGCTAAAAAAACGACCACATAGAAACAGATTCAGTTTTATTTTGGTATAAAATACAGATGCATTTTTATAAAGACCATATATCATTCAATAAGAAAACTCTGAATTACTGCAAAATCAATGTAAACATTTTCGGTTGGTCAATTTCTTAAAGTCTCGAAGACAAGAGAGAAAAGGGTGCAGAGAAGCTAATGTAAACAATGCATGCCTCCTCACTGGAAATAACACTGATTGAAACTGTACAATAAACACATGAAGGCAGCGTGCTGAAGAAACAAGTCACAATATTATAAAAAAAGGTTATAGATGCTGTCCTGTTTGAGAGTAATTTTATTTTAGTGCAGTTTTTGTTTAGTTTTGTCAGTTCTATGCACATTGACTCTCTCTCTGTATTTATGGTATATTTCTGTAAAGTCATTCAGACACTTGGGGGCAGCCCTACATCAGGTATCTGCTGCAGTTACCCCTCCTGCAACAGGCAAACTGTTTGGTCCTTGACATTGTAGTTACAAGATCATTTGGTTCCTCGTAAACACATAATGTGACTTTAAAGAGAGCAAAAAATAAAAAATAAAATCACCTCTGGAAACACAGTTGTGTCCACCTTTGATAGTTACATAGAATCAGAATCAGAAAACATTATTAATCCCAGGATGGAAATTGCTTGATGACTGTTGCTATGAGCCTGCAGCCGGGTTAGACTGGCTTCAGGAGGACTGGAAATTCAGTGAACAGGTTTCCCAACCTTCCTCCATCAGGTATCTGAATGCTGTGCATATTTTTCTGAGGGCATGCATGAATGAGATAAAATGAAATAATTTATACTGCTCTAATAGACTATCCAGCTTTTACTGGACCAAATGATATATTTTTATAATAATTTTAAAAAAGTTTTCACCATTTTACAGCTATTCATCTCCACTGATTGTGTTTCTGATTTTATTTATTTTTTCTATGTAAAGATTTTCAAAGTTGGAGTAAAGAGATTTGGCTATTTTGGAAACAGATAATTGGTGTTGTTACACCCCCTTGTGGACATAGGTGGAAAAGCGTTTGTTTCTGTTGCATTGTCAAGGTAATATATGTGGTTAAGTACTGCTAAGTAGCTTGTAACAAACTAGAAGCTGTTTTTCATTTTTATGTAAGAACACTGAATCTCTATTTAGACTAATTAAATGCTAACAGCTACAAACAGCAATGATGTGTTTTGCAAGCCGAACTGTTGGCAGACAGTGCCTACTGTGCAGCAGCATGTCTTTGTATGCCCTAGGGCAGAAGCCAATGTCAACACAGAAGAAAAACTAAAGGCATAGAAATATCTTGACCCCTTCACTTTTGCACTTTGCGTTCATGTCCTGGACTTTTGATACCAAGTATATTTATTGATTGAATTTTGTGTAACTGACCAAAGTACTACCTATAGGTACAGGCAAGGACATAAAATAAAGCTGCACAAGATGTGGGCTATAATGAGTTAAAAATATACTGCTGCCATACATGCTCTTCTCCTTGAACAATGAAAAATTAGGGCACAAAGATTGGACTTTCTGGATACATAGATGCCTAACCTGTAAGACAGCCACAGAGATATTTTATAGTCCAAAGGCTCAGCTAAGTTTGTGATCAGTCATCATAAAAAAGTGATTCTTCAGAACTCCCTTAATTCTTCGTGGCATAGACACAACAAGGTGCCTGAAACTTTCCTCAGAGATTTTGGTCCACACAGACATGATAGCATCACACAGTTGCTCTAGATTCATCAGCTGCACATCCATAATGAGACTCTTATCTTCAACCACATCCCAAAGGTGCTCTATTAGATTGAGATCCGGTGACTGTGGTGGCCCTTCAAATACAGTGAACTCATTGTCAAGACACCACTGTGAGATTATTTGAACTTTGTGACATGGCAAGTCACCCTGCTGGAAGCAGCCATCAGAAGATAAAGGGAAGGGCATGGTCAGCAACAATATTCAGGCAAGCTGTAATGTCTTTCACACTGGTATTCTAAAGTGTGTAGGTCATCTGTTTTTCCATTTCTATTCAGGCCAGCTACACAAAAAGACAGTTTTGACTTACTTTGGGGATCTCAGCAGTTTGCTTTCACTTGTTTCTGCTGTTTTTTGCCACCAGAATGCGCATAAGGCTGCAGTGAGGTAACTGTGACATCCACTCCAAATTGGCCTATATATTTTTTGTTTACTTTGAAGTGTTTTTTGTTTAACCAAGTTTAAATCTGTCACTTTGTCAAGAGTCATTTTCATCTATTTTTAAATTTTTGTACAAATTAAAGAAACACAATAAATAGATCTTTTAGTGACCTTCAGGGATGTTTTTTTACGCAATTACCTTTCAATAGACCAAGGATAGCTGTTTCTAGTCTTTATGACAAGCTAAGTTAACCTGCTTGTGGTTTCACAGTTAACACAACAACAGAGAGAGACATCAGTGTTCTTATGGGCCAAACAGGTAGTAAGCATAGCTCCCAAAATGTTGAGCTAATCATAAATGTTTCTTAAAATGAACCTGCTTACAATCCCATGCCACATCTTGCATACATCTGTGAGTTCTTCTCTTCTAACCTTCACTGTTAAGACTGTTAAAAAATCACTTTACACTAAAACAAGAAGTAGAAAATTATAAAAATAGTACATTTTCTGAATCAGGATATGTTGTTTTCTGGTGTCTTCATAATCATCCTCTAAATTCCACATATTTATTTACACACACCAGATTGGGAAACAAGCATTACACATTACTGTTTAATTATTTCCCAAAAACCAAGCTGCTGTGGTGATGAAAATATCCGCAATAGTTGAGATGAACATTGGAGGCAGAGACAAAGGGGGGGGAAGCGTTTAGTGTAGTCTATCCAGATCACAAACACCATGGTCATCTCTGAATTAAAAAAAAATCAAAAATCATTGCTATTTACATAGTGCCTCCTGGGAGAGGCATTTCAGGGATGCCCAGCTGGAAGGAGGCCCCGTGATAAACCCAGGACATGCTGAAAAGATAACATCTCTCGACTGGCTTGGGAACGCCAGGATAAGCTGGAGGACCGGAGAGAGGGAGGTCATCTGTAATTACACCAGACTTCCTCCTTTTGGCCATTTATGTTAGACAGTTTTTCCACAGTTTATCAGCCTCTGGTTATTTTTGAGCTGTTAAAACTCCCACTGACAAATTTCACACACCAGCCAAACGAGAGGAACAATGTTGATAACTTCATCGTGGGATACACAGCATATTATTTGCACGAGTGATTGTTGACCAACACATTCATGCTGCATGGTGTCCTGTTTGTTTGGAAGTTTGGAATTTTGTTTGTGGTCCTGGGTGGCCTTCATGAGTCCAGGTAGACGGAGTAGATCTGATTGAGGCAGCGGTCGACACCTCCTGACTGGAAGAGGAAGCTGTCGTCAGTGCAGGGAGACATGGAGTAACCGCCCCCAGCCTGACCTTGCAGGTCCTGCAGCAAGTCAAACCCTGAAAGGAGGAAAACAGGAAAATGTAATACTGCTTTTTCAATGCGAAAGAGTTATCATTACATACAGCAAAGATCTCACTGCTTTTTTGTGACTTTATTTTTATCAATATTTCAACAACGATAGACAGAGCCATCAGTCATGCTGTGAAATGCAGCTGGTAGCAGTGATTTATTTAAAATAAAAAAGGTAAAGGAATGGATTTCATTAATATGTAAAAGATCAGCAGTTCGTGTGTGTTTTAAAAGTTTTTTTTATATTCGAAAAAGTTTTTGTCTTTTTAGTCACATATGTGGATAGACCTTTCCAGAAGGTAGAGGAGCCTGATATTCATTCAAGTCCCAAGATTTGCTGCTAATTTTTCCACTAAAATGAGAGTAAAAGTAGTCACAACAAATAGATAAATAAATAAACCAAAGCTTTTCCAAATTTTGTTTCACAGTCTAGTATGATATCCATTTTTCCAGTATTTTCCAAAAAATGTGTGGTTTTACGCCAAGAGAAGAGTATTCTTTTTATTTCTAAGATTTTCTTAATGATTTTTTGTCCATTAAAAGATACATTTTTATGGACAAAAGTATTGGGTCACATTACACCTATAATAGCTTATAAAAATATAATATATATTATAGAATATTTGAGATGGTCCCTCCTTTGCAGCTATAACAGCTTCCACTCTTCTTTGAAGGCTTTCTACAAGTTTGTGAAGTGTTTCTGCGGGAATTTTTTACCTGTTCATCCAGAGGAGCATTTGTGAGGTCAAACACTGATGCTGGATGAAAGGGCCTGTCTTACAATCTCCGTTCCAGTTCATTCCAAAGGTGTTAGATGGGGTTGAGGTCAGAGCTCTGTGAGCCAGACAAGTTCTTCCACGTGAACTCATCCAACCATGTCTATGGAACTTGGTTTGTACACTGTGGCACAGCTATGCTGGAAGAGAAGAGGGCCTTCCCCAAACTCTCTCAGAAAGCTGGAAGCATAGAATTGTCCAAAATGTCTTGTTAAGTTGAAGCATTAAGACTTCCATTCACTGGAACTCAGGGTCCAAACTTTACAGTTGACGCTGCAGTCAGGTAAGAAATGTTCTCTTGCCATTTGCCAAACCCAGACTTGTCCATCAGACTGCCAGATAGAGAAATGTGATTCGTCACTCCACAGAACATGTTTCCACTGTTCCAGGGTCCAATAGCGGCATGCTTTATACCAATCCATCCTATGCTTGGCATTGTGTTTTGTGATGTAGGGCTTGCAAGCAGCTGCTCGGTGATGGAAACCCATGTTATGAAGCTCCCAGTGCACAGTTTTTGTGCTGAGGTTATTGCCACAGGAGGTTTGCAACTCTGCAATTAATAGGTTCGCAGAGCGATGGCAACTTTTGCATACTATGTGGCTGAGTTGCTGTGGTAATCAAACATTTCCACTTTGCAATACTACCACTTACAGTTAAATGTGAAATATTTAGTAGGGAAAAAATTTCACAAACTGACTTATTGCAATAGTGGCATCATATTACAGGACCATACTCAAACTCAGGGAGCTCTTCAGAATGACCTATTGTTTCGCAAATGTTTGTAAAGGCAGACTGCATGGCTACGTGCTTGATTTTATACACCTGTAGCAAATGAACTGGAGGAACATCTGAATTCATTGATTAAAAGGTGTGGCCCAATACTTTTGTCTATATCACGTGTTTGGAGATTTTTTATGTAACCACTTCTTAGTTATTGCTTTCTTACGTGTAGTTGTTAGTACTTGTAACAAATAAACATTTTTTTTAGTTCAGTCAGCATATTCCCCAAATAAATGACACTAAAATCAATTAATCTTTGGACTGATTAATGACCTTATCTGTGTTGTCACATCCAACTAGTAAGAAGAAACCACAAGAGAGTCCTAAAAAACATGAAAACGATCGGTAGATATTACCACACATTCTTCAACAATAGCCACATTCAGGTTTATATTTTTGGTAAGGGAAATTCCCTCCACAGCCCCAGTTTGAGGTGGTAGACTATGTTACACATACATTTAACTGGTGCTCTTCTGTTGGCTTCACGTTTGCTTCTTTCTCCCAATTTAACAAATATTGTGGAGAGCTCTCCTTTTGATTGCAAGGTTTAGTAAATTGAAAATATTGGCATTTTAATTAAATTCTGTCCTTGCTCCTCTGTTGGTTTGATATTTTTCTCAAAATAATGTCTAAACTAAAAGTAAAACATTTACTGCTTTTGTTGCCTTTATTTTGTGTTCTCTGAATTAAAAAGTGCACAAGAAATGCTCGCCATTTAGCGGTCTGGTCAGTCCATTTTTGACTTTATTTTCTCTCACTGCTTTTACAGTAACAAAAAAAGACTAAAAACCTTCAGTATAGTCTTAGCATCAGACAGGACATATGACAGCAAAAAATCTTTACATTTTTCTCTGGAGTTGTAGAATGAATGATAATGTTGCTCTGTAATTGGTGGATGGCTAAAAGGTAGCTAGAAACTAGATATTTCTTAAGAATGGATCACTTTATCACTCACTTCAGAGTGAAAGAAGTCACTCAGTGATGAACCTGTGGAAAATGATCAGATTTAAAATGATTTTCAGTTCTTTCTTTTGCTTTAAATATCTTGATGATGATCAGCCTAACTACTTCCTTTTTAATCACAGCAGAAAGCCCATTCCAGCTCTAAAAAACACATTGAATTACTTGTCCACCACCAAACAAAAGACAGACAGTTAGCAAGTGGTTGTGTTTAACAGCTAAAGAATCAGATATTTCATTGCAACACTAAATTACGTCATCTGAAAAGCAATTATAGCCACTACAGAGTGAGGGGAGATGCTACAGTTGGTAAATATGGAGACACATTATGGGGAGCACATTTTCACAGTTTGTTCTGAAGGACTTTAATAGAAAACCAGCCTGTGTCTCAATAGATTGTCTAGTAGAGTGTGAGATATGCAGATAGTTCCATCACAAAGTTAAATCAACACCCAGACCCCTGCTTTCCTAAAGGTGTCAGCACCTGGTATGTACAAGAACATGTTTATTTGTCCTCTCACCTGTGGAGTGGGAAGTGGGCGGGTTGGTGAAGTAACTTGCAGGTTCAAAACCTCCATCGTTGACTGGTTGAACCATCTTTCCTTCTCCATACAGACAGCCTTTGGGAACCACAGAGGAGATGATGATGAATGATGACTTTAAAACATGCCACACTGATGTATTTTACTGAACATTGTCAGCACCTTGCTGCTGTGTAAACACTTGCTGTTGATGGGTGTAGGGTTTTGGAAAACCCTGCAGCCGGACGTCCACTCTGTCTGAGCATGGGCTCACTGGGATCACGTCAGCAGACACAAACAAGGATGCTGGTCTGTTCCTGGTGACACATTGTGTATTCAGTATGAAAACATAAACATATATACAGTTTATTTAGGTAAGAACACTCCAGCACATCAAAATGTTACTTAACTATATTGTAGATATAAGAAACTTATTGTCATTATTATTAATGTTATACTTTGTAGTCTGAATTTTTTTATACTTTCACTCTTGTGTTGCAGCTTCATCAGCAATCATTAGACAGATAATGGATTATCTTTTCTTAGCTTAGCTTATTTTTTGGTCACAGTTAGCATGCCTAAGTTTTGTGACAATGACACCTTTATTCTTTTCATTCATTCATTCATTCATTCATTCATCTTCTTCTGCTTGTTCAATTCAGGATGGCGGGGGGTGCTGGAGCCTATCCCAGCTGTCATGGGGTGAAAGGCAGGGTACACCCTGGACAGGTCGCCAGTCTGTTGCAGAGCCAACACAGAGAGACAGACAACCATTCATATGCACATTCATACCTACGGTCAATTTAGGATTGCCAATTAACCTAACCCCCTTTGCATGTCTTTGGACTGCGGGAAGAAGCCAGTGCACCTGGAGAGAACCCATGCAAGCACGGGGAGAACATGCAAACTCCATACAGTAGGGCCTAAGGTAGCCAGCTGTGGATTTGGATTTGGATTTGAACCACTTTTATTCTTGTTTTTGTAATTTTTCCTCTGTACACCACCACAGTGCGATGGCAGAATGTGAATGAAGTTCAGACTTTTAGCTTTAATTCAAGGGGTTTGACAAGAGACTCACATTAACTGTTTAGGAATGACAGCCATTTTTATGAATAGTCTCCTATTTTCAAAGGCTCAAAAGGGACTGACAAGCAGTTTCATGGCCAGGTGAGGTCTGTTCCCTTATTATTCCATGACAAATTAAGCAGTTAAAAGATCTAGAGTTGAGTCCAGGTGCTGAACTTGAAAATGTGTGGCTGCCAATAGAACGGGGTCACTAGTGTTTATTGATGACGTGACTGCTGATAGAAGTAGCAGGATGAATCCTGATGTGTGCAGGGCTATACTCCCTGTTCAGATCCAGCCAAATGCTGCAAAAACTACTGGACAGCACTTCACAATGCAAATGAATAATGACTCAAAGCATACTGCAAAAGCAACCCAAGAGTTTATCAAGGCAAAGAAATGTGATATTTTTCAATGGCCAAGTTAATTCAATTCAATTATTTTTTATATAGCACCAATTCACAACAAAAGACGCATCAAGGCGCTTTACACTGTAAGGTAAAGATCCTACAGTGTTAGAGAGAAAACCCCAACAATCAGATGATTCCCTAAGAGCAAGCAGTTGGCAACTGTGGGAAGGAAGAACTCCCGTTTGAAAGAGACCTCCGGCAGAACCAGGCCCAGAGACTAGCAGCCATCTGCCTCGACTGGTTGGGGGTGAGAGGAGAGAGAAGAGAGACAGGAGAGCAAAGAGAGACACAGACTATGGGAGAAAGAAGACAACATTTAATGACATGCAGCAGTAACAAAAAATGCATGGGGAGTGAAAAGAGGTGGATGGTGGGCAGTCATCTGATATCAACCCCATAGAGCAGCTTTTCAGTTACTGAGGACAAAACTGAAAGCAGAGACCCACAAATAAGCAGCAACTGAAGGACGCTGCAGTGAAGATCTAGCAGAGCATCACAAGGGAGGAAACACAGCGTTTGGTGACGTCCAGGGGTTCTAGACTTCAGGTAGTCACTGACCAACAGGTTTTCATCCAAGTACTGAAAACAATGCTTTCATTCAAAGTTATGTTAGCTTGTCAGATTACTTTTGAGCTTATAAAAATGGGGAACTATGTTAATGCAATAATAATATTAGTTAATAATAACATTTAATTCAAATCTTTTGCCAAACCCTTTGAATTAAAGCATAAATTCTGCATTTTGATAACTTTTGACTCGATTTGACTTGACTTAAAATCTACTGTGGTGGTGTACAGAGGTAAGGTCAGAAAGTCAGGAAGAGCATCTGGCGGAAAACCTCTGCCAAATTATTAATGCAGATTAATCCGCTGTGGCGACCCCTTGGGGAAAATACAAGGGCATAGCCGAAGGTACATTTATTATTGTCCAAAAACTTATGGACCTGACTTTATATACTCTAGCCATGGTTAATATCAACATTCACCACTGTCAATGTTTTGCATAATGAGTTTAGTATATGTGCATGTAATTTCTCAAAGCTCAGGCTTCAGTGTTCTTTAAACCCTCAATTTCAGACATTTTTTTTCTCATCGTGACTCTGTATGATGTCATAGAGAAAGGATGGACACATTCCTCATTCTAAGTATAGAGGTCCCACCCATTTGTTGTTTAAACCTTCTGTTTGCAAAGGGCAGTCAGTCAGAAGAAAGTTGGCTTAAAGGCAGAGAAGATAACACTGCTTGTTTCAGATGATAGACTGAGGGGCTGCACAAAGGCTCAGTGTAAGATAAATTAATTATTTTGAACCATGAATCATGCAAACCTACTCAAGTAGAGTCCAAAAACATACAAATAAGGAGCTGCATGCACCTGAATATTTCATGCACAAAAATAAATTAAGATTCAGTATATGAAAATATTCACGACAAACACAGTTAAATTTAAACTACAGTACTGATTACTGAGCATGTTTCAGTGTTAAAAGTAATGAACCCTGACCACATTCATCATAGTGAAGGAGTGCTACATGCCAAGAGGTTCTACTGAAGCCATTTTACAATCAATATAAGACCAAGTTAATACTGACAGATGTGATAGGTTAACTCAAAAATTAACATTTTTTTTAAAAAGTGGAAATAAAATTACAGTTTCCTGAGAGCTGATACTGTATGTGACTGAATAAGCCCAGTCTGTTTTTTTATACTAATGCTGTTTTTGGCCTGAACTTAACTTTTGCTGAACTGCTGAAAGTTTCTGTCACACAGAGATGTATATCAATGTTTCTCATGCACCATAAAATTCAACACAACATTGCCAAGTCAGGAAATATTATGGTTAAATGATATTTCTGTTATAACTCTTTGATGGCTTTAACTTCTTAAATCTTGGTTTTTATCAATCTAAATTATGATAACTACTCAGAAGGAAGGATTCAATCAAAATAAGCAAAATTTTCAAGCCAGGTAAAATGAAACCAGAAGCAAGTATTTTTCAGTTAATTCGTGCAGATAAACATTAGTTGTCATATAGGACAGAAATAAGTAAACACTTCTCATCTCCTAACAGTGCAGTTTGTATAAAGAAGTGTTCCCACCTCATAGGGTAATGCAGTTGGGTTTTGTGCAGAGTTGTGTCCGTCTCTCTGCTGCAAGAATGTGCTGACTATGCACAAACACTCTGACTCAACATGGAAACGAATGAGTCAGTGCAGCCAAGTCGACAAGAAGAAAGAAGGCAGCTGAATACCTCTCAGAGGAGATACGCAGCTGAAAAAAACCAGTATGGTATTTGACTACCCCCTCTTCCTCCTTCAAAGAGCTCACTCTCAGGATTTCATGTGGCCTGAGGGCTCTCCTGGATGATGTACTGTAGCATATTGGTCTCCAGAGAGTCAAAACTGCCCTGGTTTCTGCTGGAAGGCTTTTAGTGGGCTTCATAAACAAGCCAGGCCTTGTCAGAGATACTGATGGCTGCCAGCCCGAGCGTCGTCTATTTTCGCATCTGACCAGCTATAAAAAGAGGAAATGTTTGGAGATTTCTTTACATATCTATCATTTATCATCCCCAGGTCTCTTTATTACCCATTTCCCATGTCAGATGCTATTACATTTAAGTTAACAGTCTCTGCTTTCAGTGGAGAAACACAATAAAAGCCAAAATTAATCAGAATGACTTTTTGAAACCCAAACTGATATAACTTACAGATGGCTGTGGCTTCCCGAGGTAATAAAGACCAGGCTTTGTATAGTATTATGTAAACAAAGTGAGCTTTGATATAGTGAAATGAATGCGCTGCAATGACTGCAAGGCCAAAGAATTCAACACATCTTTGGATTCCCCCTCAGTGGCCCCTGAACCATCAGCACTGACCTTAACTCTAAACAACGCCGTGTGCTCCAGGGCTTACATTCTTGTAACATTGCAACAACATAGCTGAGATGTCTGAGCCGTGCTGGGTCGATCTGTCGTTTTGTGGCCCGCGTGCCGAAACCACTCACATGCGTAAGCTTACAGAGGACCCACGGCTGAGGGGGCGACTGTCATCACGTCCCCAGGAAACTGTTTCTCTGATCGTATTTTACCTACTGATTCCCTGGACTCACTTTTTTCTTACTAACTACAGCCAGCTGCCATCCTTGCCCTTTATTTGGAATGAAAGGAATCCAGCGGGCAGAATTTAAGAGCTTCTGCTTATATGCATATTGTACTGCATTTAACAAGGAATCTGTGCCAGGTTGTGATCACAAAACAGATCTGTTTTGAATTCTAACTGAACAAAAGATGCTATAGTATCTCAGTGACATGGATTTACCGGATCACAGGGGATTATGTTAAATGTGTGCAACATAGATGGATATTTAATGGTATCTAATCCTATCACTAAAGTACTTGGGGAAACCAAAGAACAACTACTTCATTTTGGAGCTTCAGGAAATAAAGAAAATTCAAACATTTCACTTTAACTGGCTATCTGGGTGTAATGGCACTAGGGGTTTCTTCAAAAGAAACTTCATTACAACTATTTCCTTCTAATTATATAACAGTATTTCTGTGTGAGAGCCATCCTGATTCGTGTCATTCGGACAAAAACCCAGTCCAGCTCCATACCGTCCCCTCCTTGACCACAAACTATACAAATGCTGCACATCGCAAATACTCGTTGATGGACAAGCCTCACTGCAAGCCTCTGTAAAGTATTAAAAGAAGCTGAAATTGTTCACCACAGCCAGAGTAAACACTGGCCTTGCTATGAGGTCAGAGCATGATGCCGCCTGTCCCATGAAGAAAAGATAATTTACTTTCACGTGTTTAATGTCTCTCGTCTAAGTCATTCTGGGGAAAAACAAGTGCTTGTCTGGTATTAGCTTTGGCAGGTTGTCATGTACTGCGGGCACCAGTAGGATTCAGTGACATCCTCTGCTGCTATAAAGAGACGTCAATGGACGGATTGAGCATAGCTGCATGGAAGCTCTTAGCTGCATATTTTAAAGAGGCTGAGAAGATGCAACATTAAGGTGAGCATGGTTCCTGAAAATGTACAAAAACATCCAAATATTTGATTTACTAAACTCTGTCTGTGGGCTTTAAACTTTAAATTTGTTTTAGACCTGAAACATGATGAAATCCAGAAATAAGAAGAAAATCAAGTTATTTTTTTAAACTGCCATCCGACATATTCCAATTCACTCAAATGTGCAGGATAAGGTCTGGGGATGATGATTTGGAATTGTTTTGCAGCCACAGGACCTGGGTATTTTGCAGTCATTGAGTTGACCATAAACTCTTCTGTAATACCAAAGTATTTTTTGAATCAAATGTGAGGTCATCTGTCTGACAGCTAAAGCTTGGCTGGATCTGGGTCATGATACAGGACAATGATTCCAAGCACAGCAGCAAATGTACAACGGAATGGTTGAAAAAGAAAAGAATCAAGGTGCTGCAAAGTCAGTCAAAGTCCACACTTTAACCTGATTGACTCTGGTCGGACCTCAAGAGAGAGTTGTGCAGAAAGGAACGCCTGCAAATCTCAATGAACTGAAGCAAGGTTGTTAAGAGTGAGCCAAAATTCCTCCACTATGATGTTAGAGACTGATAAAGTCATGCAGAAAACAATTACTTTAAGATATTGCTGCTAAAGTTGATTTCAAAAGCTTTTGAATCACGCGGTGTACTTTCATTTTCACACAACTATGCACTACAATCAAGTTTCCAATCTCACTCGCCTTGCTCAGTAACTTGGAAAGTCCCAAATTCCATTGGAAAAGATGGCATTGAACATAAAGACTTTCTCTAATTTCAGTTTAGCTCCAATTCTAACCAAATGGATACTGTCCTTCTTTGTTATGGCCACTTAAATATTCAGTGTATATTCAGTGTAAAGCTTGAAGAATGGCTGGACCAAATGTGAGCATATATCCCTTGAAGCTGTCAGTGTTGTGGACGCTTACTGTATGCTTTTCATTTTCTAGATAAACAAATAGCCATAACTACTAAATATCTAGCTTGCAAGCTGCATCTGACAGATTAGCCATTCTCCTTACTGAAAGTCCATCTTCACCTGATCACTTGAACTGGACTCTTATCAGTACATTGACCTTAAACCTAAGAATAATATTAATCCATATAACGCTGGTGGGGGCCATTTTTCTGCAGAATAATTATTTTTACTCTTGAAACTTTAACACTCAGTGGTTACTAATTAGCAGACCCAAATGGAAGCTGCAGACGTTTTTTTTCATAGTTTTCTGAAGTGATCCAGAGGGAAAATCTGTGGATTTATTTAAAAAACAAATCTACCTAAACTTTCTCAACAGTGCAACAGGTTGAAATTTAACACTTCATTTCATCATGGAGAATTCAGGACAGCCTTTTCATACACCAGCAACAGAGAGGTGGAAATGGAAAACATCTGCCTAGCAGCATGCACCTATTCAAAATCTGAGGAAATCAGCAGAAAATCTGGGTTAGACCCCCTTTTGCCTTCAGCACTGTTTTAATTCTTTCTGTTCCACTGCATCCCAAAGGTGCTCTATTCGACTGAGATCTGGTGACTGTGGAGAACATTTGAGTACAGTGACCTCCCTGTCAATTTCAAGAAACTAGTTTGAAATGATCTGAGCTTTGTGATGTGGTGCTTTATCCTGCTGGAAGCAGCCATTAGAAAGGGACAGTCAGAAACAATATTCGGGTAGGCTGTGGTTTTCAAACAATCCCCAATTGATAATAAGGGGTTGAAATTGTGGCAAGAAAATATCTCCCACACCATTACATCACCACTACCAGCCTGAACTATTGACACAAGGAAGGATGGATCCATGATTTTATGTTGTTTATGCCAATTTCTGACCCTACTATCTAAATGTCACAGCAGAAATTGAGACTCAGACCAGGCAACTGTTTTCTAATCTTCAATTGTCCAATTTTGGTGAGCTCATGGGAATTGTAGACTCGGAATGGCATCCAGTGCGGGATTCTAATACTGTAGCCTAACTGCTTCAAGGTTTGACATATTGTACATTCAGAGATGCTCTTGTGCATACCTTGGTTGAAACAGGTTATTACTTTGGTTATTGTTTCCTTCCTATCAGCTTGAAGCAAACGGGCCATTCTCCTCTGACCCTTGGCATCAGCGAAGCATCTTGGCCCAATGAACTGCTGCTCACTGAATATTTTCACTTTTTCTGGCCATTCTCTTTAAACTCTATGTGGGAAATTCCCACTATATCAGCAGTTTGTGAAATATTCAGACCAGCCCATCGGCAACTATCAAAATGTCATGTTCCAAGTTACTTAAATCAGCTTTCTTTCCCATTAAGATGCTCAGTTTGAACTCCAGCAGGTCATCTTGCTCACATACATGCCTAAATGCATTTAAATGCATCCTGTAATTGGCTGAACAAATATTTGTGTTAACAAGCAGTTCCACGGGTGTACCTAATAAAATGCCCATGAGTGTATAGTACACTACTTCAGCCAAGAAGGAGTACAGAAACGTAAAGACGTCCAGAAAAAACTATGTGAAGTAATGAACCCTAAAGCTTAGAGGTTTCATTTTGTTCTCATAGAAAATAACCCATCTTAACCTTTCAGCCAAAAACTGAAAGGTCACTTGAAAACATCTCATGGAAAATTGTAGAATTTCATATGAAACAATGTGCATTATATGGTAAAAATTTTATATCATTGATTAAACCCCAAAAATGTTATTTTGGCTTTTATCAATGCCATTTCATTGGATAGACTGCTTTTGTTTTTACTGTTGCGCCAATAAAAGTTACTTTATGGGCAAACCTTCAATGACCAATAATTTTAGGCCCTATTGTCCAGAAACTGCAGGCCTGGAGGCTTTCAGCTGTATCTTTTTAGTCCCACTTCTACTTTTATACTGGCCCAGACAAAATTTGTCTCAGCTTACAGTACACATAAGTTCTGTGGCCTCCAACTACTCAATCAGTGCAACCACAAAGCCATAACTCCATCTCTGGTGATAATGTCTCTGGTTTATTCAAGAATGCACAAGCTCAGATCACTCTGGCCTTTGCTAGACATGTGCTCTTCAGACATAAGGGAAAGCAAAGCAAAGTGCCTGTGAAATCTTTCGAGTGGTGTATTTGAAGTTGAAACAGGACTTCAATGTTTGATATAAAACAGAGAGAGGCTATTTAGAAGTGTTAAGCAGCTTGAACATATTTTAATACATGCCAGATTTGTTTAACATATAAGTTTTGACGTATAAAAGTAGAAATCTTTGGGGTGAATCCTTGCAAATAGTGCAGAGAGAAAAATAAATCTGAGATCTGTTAGTTTTCACTATTTCTGTCTATAGTAGAAAATAACTCAGAATAAAAACTGCCACATGAAATCTCATTCAGCTGCTCTGCACTGAACTGGCAGCAGAAATCCCAGCAGCAGATAACGCAAAACCTTGCCAGACACCACTAGGGGTAAGTAGAAAAATATGTTTTCCCTTTATTTTTTTGATTTGGATGAATCATTTAAACTTGCCCCTGGTTTTATCGTTAAATGTCTTTAGAGTACTCTGCAAAGTGAAAGAAACCCAGTGTTGAAATACATGACAGTGAGGGATTGAAAAAGAAAGATATTTTTGGACATTTATTGGTTTTTGTTACACAAAAGAAAATATTCTTAATGGCACAGCAAGGCGAAACATTGGTAAGATAAACAAACTTTTAGTCAGCTGTAAAAATTGGGTGGATTGGTTCCAGTTTACTTTCTTTGCATGCATAAATAAATAAATGGCTTACTGGGATGCAACACATTTGACTTCAACTTGTTCTGATCTTACACTCACCCCTCTCTCATGCTCCCTGGGCTTGTTAATGAAGATATTGGGCTATTAGAATCAAAGTTTCCCTCCAGGCCTGGATACCTTGAGTCTGCTGATGGAGGCAGAAACTCTGAAGTCCCCCTGTTGTGGACGGTGCTGCTGTTGGCGTACACACCTGAAAGAGAGCCACAGATAGGGTCAGTCATTTTGAGCATTCACTTCCACACGCAGACCTGAATAGCAGCAATGAAAAATGTGCAGTTTGCTTGTTTTTTGAGGTTTTTGCAGTAGTGTTCGGATGAGACTACCAATAGTTACGGCAGTTTAAAAACAGTATCCATGCCCACAGAAACTTAATAAACTTTTAATGCAAACTATTTCACTTCTACACCTAACTGTACTCATGTTTTTTCCAAACACCAAAGGTTTCACTAAAACATGGCAAGGCTTGCCATCTCTTACACTTCTGGTGTGTGACTTTTAACCACTTCTACCTTCATTCTTACGCACTGCACAAACAAATCTCATCCCTAATAAGAGGAATCCCCCAAATCAGCCTTTTGTGTTAAAAAAGTAGTAACATTAAAGCAAGAGAACTGCATGCATTTACCCAACAGTGATAAAACAGCAAGACTTAGTAAATTATTCGTAACTGCTGATTGTTACTGACATGGAGAAAGGATTGGTCAGGCCCTAACTGTAAAGTTCCGATCTCACATACCCCAAAGTGCTTATGAATCAGTGCAAATTCAGTTCATAATGAATCCCAAATGTATTAATAGCACTTCGTGACTGAATTTGTTGGGTGTCATAATGACTTGCAAGACTTTGTAAGCACCTCGCATTGCTGCGAAAGTCAGGGTACCGCTTTGAATGTGCGAAAACTTTCACAAAGGGTTACCATTTTGTAAATCTTTGCAAAATGTCACAGAGGTGTGAGAGACTGTTGTTAAAGTTTTGTAAATGTCGTGAATGCATCCTAATCTTTCATGACCACATCTGTATGCTTCTGCAAACATTTCCCTCAATGAATTGTCACAAATGTTCATGAAACAGTTGTGAGGCAGGTACGACACCTCCCCTGTGAAAGTCATAAATAACTTGCAAAATGTCATATGAATTTGTAACATTTTCCTTCGCTTTCCTCAACAATTTGTGACATTTTGCATCTTTTGCCACTCTGTAAGGGTTTGCAAGGAATCCTAAATGCATGATAACCATTTCTTATCCATTCTGTTAAAACTGTGCTCCAAAAGACACTCCCAAAAGACTTATAAATTTCTTGTTGTGTTGATGTGTAATCAAATTTGCATATGTGGGAACTCAGCTTGAAACACAATCTTCTACAGATTCACAGTTTTAGAGTTAAATCGTTTATTACAGAGTGGTTGTTCTCATGTTTAGCTTCATTAGAGCTGTCTAACAATTATATATGTCTGTTAGTACAAGTCAGATTTGTTTACTAAAGTCAAACATTTATCTTGTTATAGTCTTTTTCAGCTCTTCTGCCGAAATTCACAGTCAATATTTGCAGTAGTGAATACTAAATCTAAATACTAAATGTTTACATGTTTATATGTTGCACCAGGTCCTGGAGAAACACTATTTCATTTCACTATGTTCTGTGTCAGCTACAGTGGGCACAGAAAGTATTCAGACCCCTTTAAATTTTTCACCCTTTGTGTCATTGCAGCCATTTGCCAAAATCAAAAAAGTTCATTTTATTTCTCATTAATGTACACTCAGCACCCCATCTTGACAGAAAAAAACCAGAAATGTAGAAATTTTTGCAAATTTTTTAAAAAAGAAAAACTGAAATACCACATGGTCATAAGTATTCAGACCCTTTGCAGTGACACTCATATTTAACACACATGCTGTCCATTTCTTCTGATCCTCCATGAGATG
>VUQH01032640.1:0-19212 GCA_015106775.1 Etroplus canarensis | reverse complement strand
TCCTTGTCTTCTTTCCTCTGTCCAGAGGAGACCCCAAATACCTTCTGTTTGGCTGGCTGTTTCCCTCACCACCTCAGCTGTACTTTCCCAGTTATCTGGTAACTTGTCACTACCACCCAGGGCCTGTCTCAACTCCTCCTTGAACTCTGCACAACATTCTTCCTTCCTCAACTTCCACCATTTAATCCTTGGCTCTACCTTCACTTGCTTCCTCTTCTTGAAATACGTGTTCACTATAGCCATTTCCATCCTTTTTGCAAAATCACTACCATTTGTCCCTCCACATTCCTCTCCTTAACACCATACCTACCCAACGCATAGATTTTTTTTTTTTTTCCATAAATCTATAAAGGAGGCTCTACAGGGTAGTACAAGTCATGTTCTAAACCAAAGATCAAATAACAGCTTTAAACATTTAGGTAAAAATGTGAAAACTATTATGTGAGGATAATTTCTCATGCCCTTTTACATGTAGTTTCCTTGTCTTCAAATATATATGTGAGCCTAATATTGTTTACAAATGTATCTCTTACTTCCTAAATCTTTGAACAGACTTTTGTTTTCAGGACCCGGACAGTACTTGAAAATAGGATGAGTTCACTGTTGTTTTGGATTTGTCATGACATTCATTGGCTGTTGGATTTCTCTCCATGAAAAACATCACTACAGAGACGCCCACTAGATGGTGCTCTTAAATAAGAGTCACACTGCTTAACTGCCACTCTGTTTTTCAGTGGAAGTCATATTAATCAAATGGATGAGTTAACACCCAGAGCTGAATATGCACTGCCATGCATACACAGTATAAAAATAACTTACAGAAGGGCCCTTTAGCATTCACTCTCCTGCACACAACTGATTGCTGAGCATCCAGGCCTTTCACCTTGGCAAATGCAAATCTCTACAGCAGTGACATCTGGGAAGGCATCAATTTAAAACTTGGATTATGGCAAATAGATTATTTTACAGCCCCATTCCTCTTAGCACAAAATGTTGTTGTTGTTCAACCAACCCATATATTCACCCTCAGCCTGGACTAGAATGCGCATAAATAGACTGAAGGGCAGCTGCTGGGTCTTAGTCTTAAACTCTACTATTTCTCCCGGCTGGCCACAGTTCCAGGGGACTATATGGCTGTTGACAAGCACACCGCAATAAATCACCATGCTGAGGATTAATAGGAAAGAGCAAAGCGCCCCAGCTCACTGTAGCTGATATGTATTTATTCTAGGTGGCGTAGCAATTCATCTCACTGTGTGCATGGTGTTTGTGTGTGTATGTGTGTCTATGCATGTGTGTGCATGAGGGGCCCGAGGCAGATTCAACACGTCTATGCATACATTACCTCCCATGATGCCAGCACTATAGAGTGATTGCCCATGGGGATCGAGTCAATGTTTATCACAGAAAGCGTTTCAGCTGATCAAAGATTACTGCTGAGACAGAGCATGTTGTTCCTGTTTCAGCTGGGGCAGATAAGTTGTCACCCAGCGCTACAGATGCTATTGTTTTGTGCAATGTAAACCTATGAGAAGCAAATTATTTCTATGTCACAGGTGCAGTGGTGCTCTAAAGTGAATTTATCCAGGGTCCTCTTCTTTCACGCTGTAGCAGTACGCCTTTCACATCAGATCAGATACTGTGTGTGTGTGTGTGTGTGTGTGTGTGTGTGTGTGTGTGTGTGTGTGTGTGTGTGTGTGTAAATACACGTTGACCAATGTGATTTAAGAAGGTCTTGTTCAAATAAACAGTAAACAAAGTCTAATAAGGTCAGCATAACTACAGAGCGTAATGGGACAAAGAAAACTAGTGAAATGGAAATATGCCTTTTCCATCACTTTTTACTATTGATACAGAGCAAGGTCCATAAGTTATGGGACTGTAGGAGCCAAAAATAACTACAATGTAAGGTTTAATGTATGTATACATGGTTCATAGTGTCTTATATTCTTTTGTTTGAGTCTGCCTCATCTAATGGCTAAAATGTAATAGATAAAAGTAGGTGATGCTACCTAGAGGGTGTGGCTGGAGCAGAAAGACAGTCTTTAACCCCACATCCTTAGGTGTAGGCCTCCACAGACACTGCTCTTATGATTTAGGCAATCCATGGCTAATCTTCGCAATCCTTTGTTTCAGTTTAGTTTGAACTTCTGATCACTGTATATGCTTATTATTTGAAACAAATACTTCTTAATCTTAGCAATAGCACTGTTCTATGGACCTTGGACCATTCTAGATGTGGAGAGTCAGACGTTTGCTCAGCTACCGTGAATGTTTATCAAAATGACATTAAATAACCACTACAGGGACCATGACAATTTTTTGTGGATATAGCCCTGTACATCACCACTGTGAATTTTAAACCAAACAGTCAAAATGTGATTGAAGTGCAGGCTTTCACCATTAATTCAAAGTCTCTGACAAAGGAATTGCATTAACTTTATAGGAATTACAACAATTTTTATACATATGATTTTCAGAGGCTGAAAAGTAATGGGACAATTGACGGACAAGCAGTTTCATGGCCAGGTGAGGCCTGTTCCCTTATTATTCTATTACAAATAAAGCAGATAAGAGATCTGTAGTCAGTTCCAAGTATTGAACTTGCATTTGGTAGCTGTTTCACTCTCAATCTGAGGTTCAGAGAGATATGACATAAGTGAAAGAAGCCACTATTACACTGAAAAACAAAAATACACCTATCAAAGAGACAACAGGAGCATTATTAAAAAAGAAGGAATGCACTGGCCAGCTCAGCAACTGCAAAAGGCCTGGAAGACCA
This sequence comes from Etroplus canarensis, assembly GCA_015106775.1. Taxonomy (NCBI): domain Eukaryota; kingdom Metazoa; phylum Chordata; class Actinopteri; order Cichliformes; family Cichlidae; genus Etroplus; species Etroplus canarensis. The sequence goes on along the minus strand of VUQH01032640.1, from coordinate 16,430 downwards.
AGAAAAACATCTAAAGTGGATGATTGCAGAATTCTTTACTTGGTTAAGACAACGCCTTCTTTCATCAAGTCAACTCAAGAACACTCTAAGCAGGTAGGTGTATCATTTTCAAAGTCTTATCAAGAGATGCCTTCATGAATGTAAATACAGGGTTTATAGCAAGGTGCAAATCACTGGATACACTCAAGAGCAGGAAAGGTAGATTAAACTATGCCAGAAAACATCTAAGAGAGCCTGCTCATTAGTGCATAGACAGTCTTTGGAAAAATGAAACCAAGATAAACTTACCAGAATGATGGAAAGAGAAAAGTATGGAGAAAGACAGGAACAGCTCATGATCCAAAGCATACCACATCATCTGTCAAACATTGTGGAGCCAATGTTATGTCATGGGCATCTATGGCTGGCTGCCAATGGAACCGAGTCACTAGTGTTTATTGATGATGTGACTGCTGATAGAAATAGCAGGATGAATTCTGAAGTCTACGGGGCTATTCTCTCTGCTCAGATTCAGCCAAATGCTGCAAGACTGATTGGACAGTTTCACAGTGTAAATGGATAATGACCCAAATCATACTGCGAAAGCAACCCAACAGTTTCGCAAGGCACAGAAATGGGATATTCTTCAAGGCAAAGCCAGTCACCTGATCTCAACCCAAATTGAAGACAGAGAGACCCACAAACAAGCAGCAACTAAAGAAGGCTGCAGTAAAGCTCTGGCAGAGGGTGTCAAGGAATTAAACAAAGCATTTGGTGCTGTCAGTGGTTTATAGACTTCATGCAATCATTGACTGTAAAGAATTTTCATCCACATATTAAAAACAATCCTTATATATATATAAGATAATGTCAGTTTGTCCCATTACTTTTGAGCTTTTGAAAATGGGGGATTATGCATAAAATGCCTGTAATTCCTTAACAGGCAATGCAGTTCTTTTGTTGAACCTCCTTCAATTAAAGCTGGAAATCTGCACTTCAATCATATTTTGACCATGTGATTAAAAATCCACTGTGGTGGTGGTATACAGAGGTAAAATTACAACCAAAAAACGTATCAGTGTCCCAAAACTTATGGACCTAACTGTATATCGATCAGCCACAACATTAAAACCGCTGGCAGATGAATAACATTGATAATCTCACTGCAATGCAATATTCTTCGGGGAAATCTTAGGTCCTGGCACTCATGCAAATGTTACTTTGACCTTATGTTACAGAACAAGCACAACCCCCTCATGGCAACAACAGTATGCTGTATTCCATAATGCAAAAACTGCTTAGGAACATCTTGAGGAACACAAAGAGCCTAAGGCACTGATTTGGCCTCCAAATTCCCCAGATCCCAATCTGATCGAGTATCCCTGAACAACCTCGAGCCACAGATGCTCCACCCCGCAACCCACAGGACAAAAAGCACCAATAGGAGAACTACAGAGGTCTTGTGCCCATGCCTTAAGAGCTCGGAGCTACTTTGGCAGCACAAAGGGGACCTACATGATAATAGAAAGATGGTTTTAATGTTGTAGATAATCTGTGTGTATTAATAGCAAATATTCTGGAATCTTACCTGAGAAAATGTTAAAATTATTGTAGACATTATTTTGCAATGGGATCACACACCCATCTTTGAACTCAGTCTTCATTTCAACCTCAGCTACACACCTGTAAAGTTTAGTGACTCCATCTGCAAGTTTGTGACACTAATACACCCACCAAATAAGTCTACAGACAGCAATAAAATCACCTACCAGCGTTCTCGAAGGCAGTTTTTCTTTTTTCCCTCTTTAATTATCAGTGTATCTATAACCCCTCACCATCTGCAATTCTTAATGCTAAACCTATGTGATATTAAAAGAGGGAGTGTTTGTGTTCACTGGCAGGGAAACAGGTGGCGTTTCACGAATTCACATCTTGTTGGCCTGAGACCACAATGGCAGTAGTGTTTATATGGAAACTGAACACTGAGAAGCTTTAATCTCCGTGACTAAAATGGACCGTGTATTTGCAACATGAGCAGTGACGCCCACCTTGTTTGAATGGATGAAGCAAAGGCCGTGAGTTCCGGAAACCTATCAACTAAGAGTTCAAAGCAAAAAGTGCCACTAGAAGATATTTCTAAAGTGTAATACTGAAACACTAATGTCTTCATGATCACAAACATAGATCCTGCTATGCATGTAGGCAGCAAGATCTAAAGTGGGGTTTGATGTCAGAAACTACTAAGTTCGATATGAAATGAAAGGAAACTGGCGCTAATTTGAAGTCAAATCAGCCAATGACATTATCTGCTCCTCTAATATATTACACCTTTAGGCCAAATATTTAAGTCCATTTGCATTAGATCGTTTCAGCATAATGTGATGTCTATTTGTCAAAAAAGAAACCTGAATGTTATAGTACTAATATGCATGTTTTATGTTTTAAATCCTTAAAAAGAATTGCATTGCATTCTGAAATTTGTTCAAACACAGTGGGCTGTTTATTAGTTGTACAAGAATTAAACACTTCTTGGTTTCATTTATATTTGGCAAAGTTTATTACTTTGTTCATGCAGAATTATGTGGTCCAAATAGATAGGCAATTTGTATTCTCCAAATGAATTAATGCTTGCTTCTTATCAAATATGTTATCATATCGTTTAATGCCAACACAATGCCTCTAAAACCTCGAAAGGGCTGCATATTTTTGATTCGTTCAAACAGGGAATAAAGGCTGTTTCCGTCTCCTATGCCGCTGAATTTGGGTCCATGTGCTGCATATGAAACCATATAATAGATTACAGTGCTCACAGAGAACCTGTGATAGCATTAGCGTTATTGACAGTGGATTGAGGCTTTCAAGCACAGGCTGTCTCCGTGATTCAATTCATTGTGTTGAAGCAGGGAGAAGAGCAGCGTCCAGTCCTGCTTAGATGAAACCCCTCGAGGTGAATTTCCTGATTAAAGCCCCTCACTACCCACCCCCCCTTCTCCCAAACCCCTGCAGTTGTGTGAGCCTAGCTGTGTGTTTGTGTGCCTGTGCAAGCGTGCACACATACATGTATGTGGGTTACTTGTACATGCCTTTTATTGTGTGTGAGTGTGTAGTGCATGTGACATAACGTGTGTGTGCAGTTTTTGGATACATGCCAGTGTAGTATGCACATATGTTCATTTGTATTGCGCACAGTGTGTTTGCATGGATTTATGAAGGTAAATGCAAGCATATTTTCTTGATTTTCAACATAATACTGTATATATAGCTTCTTTTTCTGCCTTCTGTAAAGCACTTTGTAGTAGTCCTGTGTGGTTAAAATGTACCCATATTTGTTCATACTTGCACATGTTCATTAACCATATGTGTCTGAGTTTGTGTACTTTCATGTGCATCAGTTGTATGAATGTGTATTTGTGTGTGTTTGTGTGCTGTAGAGGTTATGTCTGAGATGGCAGGACGCCATGTGGAAGCCATTGAGACCTGGAGCTGCAGTGAACATGGAAGGTAAGGCCAGATGGTAGTGGTTAGCCCTTGGCTGCTCTGGGTAACCTGACCTGCAGGGGAGGACCCCTCTGCCTCCCGAGGACCAGCCGCCACATGTGTTGCGTGAGAATAAGTCACCCAAAAACCAGGAACCGCCTCACAGCTTCCTGACTGCCTGTTCTCAGCAGTCTGGGGATGTTTTTTTAACTGAGGATCTAAAACAACAAACTAGAAATGGGATCAGACAGGAACAGTTCAGAGACAGGATCAGGGAGGATCCAGAGGTCTGATGGGGGTGCTATTAAGAGTCTGATTCATGTTTTTATTCTGCATACAGTGCGCCTGCATTAACTTATAATGTAGGGGTCAATTTTAATAATATCCATGCATTAGTACAGCGAACATTTAAATGCTATACAGTATGGCCAAGACCAATGTAACTATTTTTACATGTACTGTACTGTTGTTATACAATGCCTATTAAAAAGTATTCACCCCCTTGGATGTTTCAATCTTTTATTGCTTTAATAAATGAAATCATGGTCAATATAATTTGTTTTTTTGAAGAATTTGAAAAAAAAGCTTTTTTCATGTCAAAATGAAAACAGAAATTTACAAATTAATGTAATTAAAAATATATAGTGTAAAATAAGCTTTTGCATAAATATTCACCCCCTTTGAAGGGACTGACTTAATTCAACAGAGGTCCAGCTAGGTGAGTCCAGCAGTGTCACAATTAGTGAAATGGAGATCACGTGAGTATAGTTGATGTGTGTCAAGTGACTGTAGAGTAAAACACCTGTGTCTGGGAGGTCCAGTCTCTGCTACTTTTGCAACATGAGGACAAAAGAACACTCCAAGCAACTCGAAGACAAAATCATTGAAAAGTATAAGTCAGGAAATGCTAGAAAAAGATTTCAAACTCACTGGACATCCCACAGAGTTCAGTCAAATCCATCATTAAGAAATAGAAGGAGTATGAGACTTGTCTAAATCTGCCTAGAGCTGGCCGTCCTCATAAACTCAGTGACCGGGCAAGAAGAAGACTGGTGAGAGAGGCCACCAAGACACCTACGACCACTCTGAAGGAGTTAAAAGCTTCAGTGGCTCAGATGGGAGAGATGAGACATACAACAGCCGTTGCCTGGGTTCTTCACCGGTCAAAGCTGTATGAGAGAGTGTCAAAGAGAAAGCACTGTTGAAAAAAACTCATAGGAAATCTCAACTGGAATTCACACAAAGGCATGTGGGAGACTCCAAGGTCATTTGGAAGAAGGCTCTTTGGTCTGATGAGACAAAAATTAATCATTTTGACCATCAGACCAGATGCTATGTTTGGCGAACACTGCACATCACCACAAACACACCACCTTTACAGTGAAGCATGGAAGTGGCAGCATCATGCTCTGGGGATGCTTCTCAGCAACAGGCCCTAGAATTTTTGTAACGGTAGAGGGGAATATGAATGCAGAAAAATATCACCAAATCCTTGAGGATAATATGTCTCAGTCTGCATGAAAACTATGGCTTGGGAGAAGATTTATTTTCCATCAAGACAACAACCCCAATCATACAGCAAAAGCTACTCAGAAATGGGTCAAAGACGACAAGGTGAATGTTCTGGATTGAGCAAGTCAAAGCCCTGAGCTCAAGCCAACTGAGAATTTGTGGCTGGACTTGAAAAGAGCTGTTCAAACATGATACTCAAGTAACCTGATAGAGCTGGAGCTGTTTTGCAAGGACTAATTGAGAAAGATAGCAGGGTCCACAAGTGCCAACCTGACTGAGACATTTCCACACAGATTCAGTGCTGTGACTGCAGCCAAAGGTGCATTTATTAAATACTGACCTAAAGGGGGTGAAAATTTATGCAAACATTTATTTTACCTTATATATTTTTAATTAAATTACATTAGTTTATAAAACTCTGTTTTTACTGAAAGAAACTTTTTTGCAAATTCTTATCAAAAACGTCAAATTATTTTGACCATGATTTCATTTATTAAAGCAATAACCAAGGGAGGTGAATACGTTTTATGGGCATTGCACTACTACTTGATTCCCTTGAATCATTCTGCAATGATTAGAGTTACTTTTTATACTTTAACCATGATTTGCTGGCTGTACTTCTGTTTTGTTGATTAACGTTTAAAATATAAAACTTGTAAACTTAAGAAAACATTCAACTATATAACATGCTCTTACTAACCAGTAACAACAGTCATCTATATCTCGAAACATTTACATGGGTTGTTTGTGTGCCTGCCTTTACTTTGGTAGTTCTTTTTTCTTCATTTATATTTTTTCCGATTTTAGCACATCATGTCTAATAAAGGCATTCAGATGCAATGATCAGTGACAACATTAAACTCACCTGCCCAGTATTGCCTAGGTCTGTCTTATGCAGGACACTAGACCTCTGGGGGTGTCATATGGTGTCTTGCACTGGAACATTTGAGTCATTTGGGTGTGTGGGGTCGGGCCATCGGTAGATCAGGCTTGTGCCGGCGCATCCCATGGATGCTTGATTGGATTGGGATCTTGGGAGTTTGAAGGCCAGGTCAATACCTTGGACTGTTCCTCAAGCTACTCCTGAGCAGTTTTTGCAGTGTAGATGGGCATGTTGTACTGCTGAGGGGGAGGCTGCTGCTGTCTGGGAGTGCCAGTGCCCTGAAGTCTAGGATCTGCTTGGGCTTCTCCGGGGTGAGAGTTAAAGTAACACCCACACGAATGCCAGGATACTGTGTTTTGCAACCGAACATTGCACTGCAGTCACATATGCTATAGTTTTCCCTTCACCTGGTTTTAATGTTGTGGGAGATCAGTTTACATAATACATATACAGACACACTCACAACTACATAAAGACTACTTAAATAGAGATGCATTATAAATAAACAAAAGCCAGTTCAGGCAAGGCAGGGAGCTAAAAGCTCATACAAAAACCTCTCCTAAAATCTCAAAGTAAGATAAAACTGCAATACAGTGAATATAAATGAATACAGAATAAGGGAAAATAAAACACTATGTTATAACAGTGTGTATCCGATGTGGCTTTCCAACAAAAACATTCAGTTTCCCCAATAAATATTCCCAAAATCCTGTCATCTTCTGCTATTCCAAAAAGTAGTTAGATATTTTTATTTCAAAAGCCTAAATACCAGATATATACGTGCTCAGTGTTTTTAAGTGGAGTGATACCTAAAAATATTTAGCTTAGCAGAAATGGTGATTTATACATTAGTTAAACATTGGCATTCATAGTTATACAGTAATAAAACTCCATAACATAGACATAAATGTCCATACAGTGAACAATACCCACAATGACAATGAAAAATGAGGAGATCATGCTTTCTATAAACATCCTTTTGTTTTTTTAATCTATCATTCTGTTTGTGTTACAGCATAAAGAAATGTAGGATCATCCAGCATATCCAGTCAAAATAAGATGTTTTGTTCTGGATGCTGCTGTCTCTTATAGAATTAGTGCTGTAGTTCCACCCAGCTTTGCCTCTAGATGGCACTAAGTCATAAGTGAACCTGAGACGTATGGCAGCATAATTAAAACGTGAGTGATAAGTTTTTCATTTAATTAAATGCCCCTCAAGCCAGTAACTCACAGCACAGGGTCGACGTGGATAGAGAATTTATTTTTCAACATCAGGTCCACTGTCTCTTAAGATCAAGGCAGCTCGAGATGGTACTCAACATCTGCTCAGTGAGAGGTGAGCCACTGCTTGAAAAATCCATGTCAATGAATAAATGATGGGCTGATGAAGACCTGCTCCAGATATTCTTTCGATGCACACAATAATGAAATCTTTGAATTACTCAACATAAAAGCAGAAGTAATCACGCACACACACACACACACACACACACACACAAGCATACACACAGACAGGAACAACAGAGGCTTTGATTTGTGATTACTCTGAAGTTATGTGGGAACATGTTTTCCTGGCCTGTCAGGGATGTCACTTTGGCAGGAATGACAGCCTGACAGGAATGGCTTGCTTTGCACATACTTTCTGTCAAACCTCTACTGCATATTATACTATCGTTTTTTTGTTTCTGAATATTCACTGACAGTATTTGACAAAATTTATCCTACTGTCTTTTCAGAGGGCTTCTGTATGTTAGAGAATATGCATTTGTAAGAGCAAAATGATCATGTTTTGGAGGAGACAGTTTTGGAGAAATGTGGGATTAAGAAAAGGAAAACCATCTGCTAAACCTGTACATTCACTCAAAGCCATTACCTGTTGTCTGAGTTTTCTTTTATTTTGTAGTTTTTTTGTTTACACATGTTGCTGTCATGTAACTCGTACATGCACACCGACCTGCTGATTTTTCATCTCCACGGGTGTCAAATTAACTGATCAAATGTTCTTTCAACTCTTTTCTGAACTAAAAGGGCATACACTATGCAGTGTTGACTGCTAGTTTTTCTGATACATTGTGTCTTTATTTAATGCTAAGTTCCTAAATATATACTATATGATGAGTAAACTGCTGACACAAGTCAATTTTATGTACTTATACCTCTCAAAATGACAAATTTTCCTCAGACAGCTTTACAATTTTTACATCATATGACACACACTAGGAGTGCTTTACACATACACCTTGCAAGTAAAAGGACCCAGGAGTCCAGGTGAAGACCAGACAGTTTGGGTCAAGAAGGGCATATGGAGTAAAAACTGTGCCAAATTACCGATGCTGATTCATCTGCTGCGGCACCCCCTTGGGAAATACAAGGGAGCAGTCAAATGTGCTTTATGACACACACTAGCCTAAAGCCCCAGAGCCACATGTGAAAAGTGATGACAAATGAACAGGACTTTGGTTTGTAGAAAATCCCAAAAAAATCTGTAATGATTTGTAAACACCTCATATTGTCGAGGTGCTGATTTTTAAGTTTCCAAAACTTTCAAAAAGGGTTACAATTTCGTAAATTTTCACAACATGTTGCAGAACTGTCATTGACAGTTGTCATTGCTTCATAAATTTCGTAAGTGCATCCAAATTTTTCGTAACTTTATCGGGCTGGTTCAGCAAAGTGTCACGAATGTTTAAGAAAAAGTTTTGGGGCAGGTACGACACCAAGTCATAAATACATTGTAAATTTTAGTATGAATTCCTACCTTATCCCTCTGTTTCCTAAACAATTCCTCACATGTTGTATCTTTATTGGAACTGCTCGATAATGGTTCACAAGGAATTGCAAACTGCTTTTTAGTGATGCTGCAATGAATCATTAGAAATTTCTTGTCACACTGTTTTGTAATCATTTTTGTGTATTTGGGATCAGGGCTTTAGACTGCTTGGTCAACAATAGAAAAAATGTAGCAATTTAAATGTTTGTTATTTTTTTAGAAACTGGATACACTATAACCTAAACCAGTGCTTCATAACTTTTTCTTTTTTTATCACCACCACCTTTTTTATTAACACATTTCAAACATGTTAAAACTGTGTTTTTGGTAATATTAGTTATAACATTTAAATGTCAATTAATTTAATTTGTTTTCATAGAAGACTGAGTTCCTTTTCTAATTTTTGGTCACAATTGAATTATATTCACTCTGAATAAAAGAAGCGGGACATTTCAAACATTTATTTCAAACAAATTTCCATTGTACTTTGTGTCAGTGACAATAAATCTATTTTATTCTATTCTATTTATCTACAACCCCAAATCCAAAAAGGTTGTGACACTATGTAAAATATAAATGAAAACACAATTCAATGATTTGCAAATCTAATAAACCAATATTTTATTCACACAAGGACATAGAAAACATTTTACTATTTGATGAAAACTACCAGCTCATCTTGAATTTGATGGCCGCAACACGTCTCAAAAAAATTAGGACAGGGCCATGTTTACCACTGTATAGTATCCACTCTTCTTTTAACAACAGTCTGTAAACATCTGGGAACTGTGGAGACCAGCTGCTGGAGTGGAATGTTGTTCAATTCTAGTCTGATGTAGGATTCCAGTTGCTCAACAGTCCTGGGTCGTCTTTGTTGCATTTTGCATTTCATGTTACACCAAATGTTTTCAGTTGGTGAAAGGTCTGGACTGCAGGCAGGCCAGTCCAGCACCTGGATTCTTCTACTATGAAGCAATACTGTTGTAATAGCTGCAGTATGTGGTTTAGCATTGTCTTGCTGAAATATGCAAGGCCTTCCCTGAAAAAGACATGGTCTGGATGGGAGTACGTGTTGCTCTTCAGATGTGTAATTGGCCGGTACCAACTAATGCACCCTCATACCATCAGTCTATGTCGCTTGTGCACAGAGATATAATCCAGATTCTCTGAATTTTTTGAGGATGTTATGTACTGTGGATCATGGGATATTCCAAGACTCTGCAATTTTAGATTGAGGAACCTCGTCCTGAAATTGCTCCACAATTTGTGGACACAGTTTCCACCAGATTATTGAACCTATGACTTTCTTTACTTCTGAGAGACTCTGCCTCTCTAAGGTGCTCTTTTTATACCCAATCACATTATTGGCCTGTTGCCAATTAGCTTAATTAGCTGCAACATGTTTTTCCAGCTGTTTCTTTTTATTACAACTTTATTTTCTAACCTTTTGCTGACCTTTCTCAACCATCAATTTCAAGATCTCATTTTTCATGAAATAGTAAAATGTTTCACTTTCAACATCTGATATATTTTCTATGTTATTTTGTGAATAAAATATTGGTTCATGGGATATTGGTAAATGGACTGGTGCTTATATAGCACTTTTCAACTTTAACTGAGCACTCAAAACACATTTCACTGCAAGCCTCATTCACCCATTCACACATTCATAAAGTGCTTTATTCTATGTCTTTAAGCACATTTAACTATCGCACACACCTTGTGGATGCATCAGGAGCAATTTGAGATTCAGTGTCTTACCCAAGGACGGTTTGGCATGTAGACTGGAGAAACCAGGGATTGAACCACCAATGCTCACCGTATTGAGTTTTTATTCATATTTTACTCAGCATCCCAAACTTTGTGAAATTGGGCTTGTAATACTTCATACATTTATACTTTCCAACTTCATGCTTGCTTTCAGTACCTCCATCAGTGGGTGGGTGTTGAGTTACCATCACTGGTTGTTATTGTTTTTGACAATATTCATGCTAAACATCAGGCTCACAGTAATCATCTGTATACAGCATGCATACAAATTAAAAAAAGCTTTATTTTTATTTTTGACAGTAAATCAGACAAAAAGAATGATATGAACGTCACCTTGCATTTTTTAACATATGATGGATCTTTTTTATTATATTGACAAATCATGTTTTTCTTCTGTTTTTTTTTTCTTTTTTTTAAACTGAAACCATGAATAAATGAGGTAATTGATACATATGTCTCCTAGTGTGCAAATATCTTCACCTCTAACACTTTGACCTCATATGTAACTCGGGGAGAAGAAGGAGGAGCAGGTCCAGAGTCTGGGAATCAAGGCCTCGGGGTATCTGAGCCAACACTGGCTCCTTTTCTCTGTGTTTTCTCCTATTGCCAAACAAGGTTTTCTTTGTCACACATTTGAGCAACTGATGCTGGGACCTGCTGCACTCTCAGTTGTTAGTTACTTGCAACACTGATAATCTAGTAATGGAAGTTTCTTGTACTGTTGCACTTTGTTTGAGTGTCTTTGGAAGATGCCCAAAATGTTAATGCCTCTGGCCAAACTGGACTAATGTGATGACAAACAGGGGAACACAAAGGCAGGCTGCCATTAAAGGCAATAACCTCATTATTAGGCCTGCTGCAGGGATGGGGTGAAGCTTGGGAGGGCTGGCATCACATATGACCCACCTAATAACAGCTGTCACTTCTGTTACCAGAAATGGCTGATAGCTTCTCGTTCCTGGTAGTTCTGACACTGTTAGACAGCAAGTGGAGCATTTGTTTTCAGAAAAGGGATCACCACAGGTCTCTGAGGACTAGAGTAGAAACCCTATGACATGATTCTATGGGATGAGATACATGTGTGAAAAGAAGTAAATACAGTTTGATGTCAAAAACATCTCCCTGCAGATCCTGGGGTCAACAAGCAACGCCTCTGCCCTATTATACACACAACTGCATATACGCTAAAATGTTATGAATGCTTAGTAATCAAATAATTCAGACATGCCGAATGGAAAATATATGGATTATTGGAAACCAGTACTGAAATCACTGTTTGCAAAATTATGCATATATTCAGTATCAGGTACGAATAGTTAATAGATAGAACCAACTGGGTACTGCTGGTGAGACCATTATTAATACAATCTAAACTCCCAGTAAGAAATCATTTTGTGATTTGGAGTCAGGAGAGATCTAAAAATTCTTGGTGAAAAACTGAAATAAGTTTGGCTGAAAAGTTTGATGATATCTATAGTCTGAGCATATCAGAATTACACACCAGTTTGGCTCGATGAGCTAAACTCAATTCATGACACATCTGCAAAATAACCACAAGTCAAAAATATATGCATGATTATGAAAGACATTTAACACAATTAATATTGGTTAATTCGGTGTCCTAGTGTTTATAATCACAGAACATTATAGATAAAGTTAGTGTTTCAGGGAATTTGTTAAGCCCAGTCTGCTGATGAGAAACATGAGATACAGTTGAAAAGGACTTTGAAGATTTTAATACATTTTGGCAACTCACCATCACTCAGTGAAGATACATCACATAATGCCTATTTTTTCTAGCTGAACCATTTTGGGCATTTTTTTGCACATGATATAATTGTAATTTATCTCATGAGCTCTATCAATAATTGAAAAAAAGAAAAACTTACTCAATCATTCAAGATTGTTTTAACCAATATTGAAGGTAACGTTAAAACGTCACTTTTCATAGGTCCTCATGGTTTATTTCTTCATGCCAGTCATGCCAGAAAATGCAAACAGTAAGTGTGACTCATCAAAAAGCTTTAAAAAGCTCTATATTTTACCAACAAAAATGCGCCATGCCAAAATAAACAAACTAAAAACAAACTTACTGTACACAGGTTCATTCCATTCCTGGTACTCGTACCAGTTGCTACACTGTATAATGTAAAATACGAATCCTTGCTTCAGATTAAACTTCCCAGTTGTACATAAAGTAAAAGTAAAAGAATTGGGCCACATTTCTTAATCATTGAAATCAGGTGTTTTAATCAATCCCATTGCTATAGGTGTACAAAATCAAGCACCTGGCCAGTCTGCTTTTGCAAACATTTGTGAAAGAATGGATCATTCTAAAGAAGTTAGTTTGTGAAACTCCTGTGCACCAGGAGCTTCATGGTCTAGTGGCTGTATGCCTTAAATCACCAAGCACAATGCCAAGCATCAGATGGAGTGGTGTAAAGAGCACTGCGACTGAACTCTGGAGCAGTAAAATGTGTACTGTGGAGGGAAAAATCAGGCTCCCCTACCTGACAGACTGATAAACGAGTTTGAAACGAATGAATGCCAGAAGAACGTTACCTGCCTGACTGCAGGTTTGGTGGAGGAGGAAAAATGCTGGATAAACCTCAGGGCACCAAGCAAAGTCCACAAAGGCATGACTGGATGTGTTCAGTGTGGAAAAACTTAACCGGCCCACACAGAGCCCTCACTTCAACCCCATGTAACACCTTTGGAAGAAACAGAACAGAGATTGTGGGTCAGGCTGTCTCATTAGAGTCTGACCTCTCGAATGCTCCTCTGGATGAAAAAATGTACAAAAATTCCTACAGACGCACTCCAAAATCTTGTAGAAAGCCTTCTCAGAAGAGGGGGAGAAGCTTAGCTGAAGCAATAATATTATTAGCCTGTGACTGGTGTTACACCTATTAAAATGGCTGTTACTGCTATTATTTCTAAGGTGATGTAAAGTACTCTAACTGGTATTGCTACTCATGCAACATGTAGGCTCTATTTCAACAAATTCTGTTGCTAATGATTTAGTTCATTCAGGTGAAAAAAAAAAACATTTATAAAAGAATTTTAGTGAAAGACCAATTTCATTGTCCATTAGAGCATCCAACAGCCAGTAGGCCCATCGAAGTCAATGTGGGCGGATACTGCAGGCAGCAGCCAGTCAAATCCAGGTCAGTGGGGGTGGGAGGGTGTGTGTGTGTGTGTGTGTGTGTGTGTGTGTGTGTGTGTGTGTGTGTGTGTGTGTGTGTGAGTGTGTGGACGAATGATGTGTCCGAAATCAGTTTCCGTACAAGCAACAGCATCTGACCAAGATAAGCCTCTTGGGAGTGGAGCGATCCTCTCTCTCAGGGCGGATTACGTGCACTTTTCTCTCTGTCTACTGTACACATCTGTCCATATGCCTGCCTGTTACTTTCTCTGTTTCTCTCTTCATTGACTTCCCTGGATGGCGCCTAGTGCAGAGCAGCCAGTCCAAAATGATCCAAGTTTGGGATTTTCTGGTTCTTCTAAGCCTAAGGTCTTCATGAAAACACATTCTCCTCAATGCCCCCCAACCTCCTACACATCTGTTTCTCATTTGCTTTCTGGGTGTATGTGGGGAGTAGGGGGGTTGCTGAGAAACATCTATGTCTCTTACATGTAGCTTTTCTTGTTAATATAGGTAAAGACTTTGCATTTTTGAAACACTAATGCCTACTCGGATTTACAACAAATAAGTGTGCCTTTTAAAAGTGACAGCTAATATGAGACCTTTGTTGACAAAATAATTACTCATCTGCAGTGTAAACCCATGACATTTTCATGTAATTATTGAATAATAAACTAGATCCCTATCTGTACCTCAGTTTTAAGATAGCTCCAGTTTGGTTTTCACTAGTCATGTTTAAAATAAAATATATTCATATATGCCTTATAAGCAAAAGGCCCCTGGTTCAGCACACAAGCCCCTCCCAACACTGGAGGGTTGTGTCAGGAAGGGCATCCAGTGTAAAATCTTTACCAAATTACCAATGTGGATTAATATACAGTAATATAAGGGAGCATCTGAAGGTGCTTTCACTCAGTGAAAATCATACTGACTACTGGTAAAGCCACCACCTCCATTCCCACCCCTATCCCTTACTGGCTGTTTCCTCGGTTTTTTTCATCCTCATTTAAAGTAAAAAATTGTACATGTTAAATTGATTTATGCAAAATGAAGGCCATAGTTGGACCTAAAAAGGACTATTAAGCTTTGAATCTTTTAAGGGTCTAAAAAATGGCAAGGCAGGGGCAGAGGGGATGTGGTTTAGAATTGGTGCCTGCTTTTATGTCTTGCATTCATGTCATATCCAAGTTACTCTACTTACCAGTGTTCTAATCATAAAAAATACAACTGAAAACTACATTTATTTTCCATATGCTCCAAAGTATATGACTTTGTGTTTAAAAGTGTCAAGTTTGTGGCAAAAATGAACGTTACTCATGATGTTCTTTGTATGTGCTAAAATAGGAATAGATTAGGTTGTTATTTTTAACCGTTTCAAGTTATAGACAGTGTAAAAGATGGGTATAGCTTTCAGGTCTGACAAATGAAGCATAAAAAAATTTACCTTCGGCTGCTCCCTTGTATTCTCCTCAAGGGATTGCCACAGTGGATAAATTGGTAGAGGTTTTACGCCAGATACCCTTCCCGACTCAACCCTCTATGGCAAGAGGGGATTGAGTCCCCACATGGAATCTAACCAGGGACCTTTTGCTTGTAAGGAGAATGTGTAACAAACTACACTTCGGGGAACACTGTCTGGCAAATAAAGCGCAAGTGCCTTAAACCTGCATTCCTTTTAATGGCCACTGGGAAATGATAGCTGTGATTACAAAAAAAACTTTGGGTCCTGTATAAGTCTGCGGGGAAAAGAGCCTCTGTCCTCTGATGGGTTTATGGGTTCAGTCAGTTTCTGATCATATAGAAAAAACATTAAGTAATTTTGAGAGTTAGAGTGGAGGATTATCCATGCTCAGCAACTTGTCAATCACAAATTGCTAGCTGACTAGAGTGCAGTCATACCTTCAAATCCAGACTTCACTCACCAATGGGTGAGCTACAGCCATCTTTTATACTATTTTCAAGTCTAATTCTGCAATAAAACAACTGTCAATTGACAGTAACCTTTGGTCAAACTGCACTCCTGTAAAGTAGTCATTAAATAGATAATTAGATAGTATAACTCTGAGAATCATTGAGCCAAGTGGGAGCTGCCTTGTTGTACTTTCTGCTTGTTATTATTAGAACCCTTTCACGCAAGATGAAATTGGAATTGGCTATAGGCCTATTTAGCTGTGGAAATATTACAACAAATTCAGTCAGGCATGTCTGTTGCCCACCAATGATTTTAGAGGGTTTTCACTCTAGCCGATAGCATCTGTGCCATGCACCTCCTCAACTTCTTTACCCACTGTAGTGGGTGTTTCATTAGTGAAAGTATAGTTTAGGTAAATTAAATTGATTGGGATCAGTGCCCCTCCTCAGTCTGAGTTTACATGATGTCCATATAACCCAATTATAGGGCTTTCACACCAATCAGGAGGCAAAGTTTTTGCACGGCACAAGCATATACAAATAAAATCGCGCCAGTGAAACAAATGCACAAATCTGCGTACCTGCAAGTGAACTTCAGCAAAAAAATAACAAAAAAAAACTGCATCATACTGTATTAGGAAACCCACCAGCTGAGATTCTCCCGAAGCCACGACAATCCCCAGTGAAGGACAAGCTTAAGTTTAAAAGCACCTGGAGCTGTATGGTTAAAATTTGATTTTATTAAAAAGATGGGAAAAAATAACAAGAGAGCTTGGAGAAAAATAAGCAAAATTGTAGAACTTAATGGTAAGTTCTAAAAAAATATGTTACCATAACTTGATTTCAGCTATTGATGTTATCCCTTATCCCATGGGCTGTTAGGGGTGAACATACAGTAAGTGGGTTTCCAACATTACTATACTCATGCGACACAAGAGGAAACTTCACTTTTTGTATGGTGTGAATGCTCCTTTAAAATGTTT
>VUQH01032639.1:0-34255 GCA_015106775.1 Etroplus canarensis | reverse complement strand
CCGCTGTGGCGACCCCTAACGGGAGCAGCCGAAAGAAGAAGAAGAAGAAGAAGAAGAATTAGATGTCAGCTCCATTAGATGTGCTTTGTCTTCGAGGTGTGATCAGTTGACCGATGCTGCTGCTGCTGCTCTGAGGTTTACTGCTCTTTGTGGATTTAAATTCCACAACATATAAGCAGATGTTAAATCAGCCATCACAGCTGCTTTCCAACCTCTAGCCAGTATAGAGCTGGAATTTGGCAAGTCTTACTAAAGAGCTAAATTAAATTAAATTCAAACTGATGGCTCCTATTGCTCTAAAGCCATGTTGAAACACAGCTGGGCACTTACTGAGCAATTTTTTAAAGCATTATCTAAATTACCTTTCATAACAGTGGTCAATGGAGGATAAAACATGTACTAAATATCCAGTCAAATCTGATAGATTGCCTAAAGGTTTGTTGACGTTGCCCAAAAAATGAAGTTTAAAAGCTCTCCCCCTATAATAATAATAATAATAATAATAATAATAATAATAATAATAATAATGATAAATATGTACTCTACAAATCCCTGTTAAAACACCAGGTACAAAATAGTCCCACAGTATTGCATATACCATGGAACACAGTGAAGACAGTCATCAACAAGTCAAGACAATATGGAACTACAGTGATGTTACTGAAAACTAAAAGGCTCTCCAAATTTGGTGAAAACACAAATGAAAACTGGTCAGGGAACCTGCCAAGAGGCCTACAGCATCACTGAAGGAGCTACAGGAATTTATGGCAAGTACTGGTTATGTAGTACATGTGTACAATCTCCTGTAGTCTCCATATGTCTAGACTGCTGGTTAGGATCACAAGACAGAAGCCTTTTCTTACAACAATAAACATCAAAGCCCAGATAAATTTAGCAAAAAAGTAAAAATAAAATACATCAGGTCTCCCAAAAGGGTGTGGGAAAAAATGTTAGGATCTGATGAAACCAAGGTTGAACTTTTTGGCCACAATTTCAAAGGGTATGTTTGGCACAAAAACAACACTGTGCATCACCAGAAGAACGCCATACCCATGGTGAAGCATAGTGGTGGCAGCATCATGCTTTGGGGTTGTTTTTCTTAAGCTGGAACTGGAGCATTAGTCAAGGTAGGGAGACTTATGAACACTTCCATACCAGTCAATTTTGGCCCAAAACCTTTAGATGTCTGCTAGAAAGCTGAGCCTGAAGAGGAATTTCTCCTTTCATCACCACAGTGACCCCAAGCATACATCCAAATCAACAAAAGAATGGCTTCACCAGAAGAAAATGGAAATTTTGAAATGGCCCAGCCAGAACCCAGACCTAAATCTATCTGAAAATCTGTGGGGTGACCTGAAGAGGGATGTTGCCAGGACATACTCTCGCAATTGACAGATTTGGAGCAATTTTGCAAGGAAGAATGGACAAATATTCTGCCACGTTAAGAGGTGCTATGCCGATAGACTCCTACCCAAAAAGGCTGAATGCTGTAAATAAAGCAGAAGGTGTTTCAACAGAGTGTTAAGTTTTAGGGTGTACACACTTATGCAGCCTGCTTATTGTACATATTTTAGTTATTTCTATTTCCCCTCTAATAGATTTGTTTCTTTCTTAATGGAATTGTACAGGTTATAGGCCATATTTAATATGGAAAAAGTTTTGAAATGCCTAATTTTTTTTAAATCAGAAAAACCTGGTATTTTAACAAGGGTGTACAGTATAGACTTTCTAAATCCACTGAATCAAAGTCTGCCCTAGACCGGTCCAGTAAGATAAACTGTACCACAATACTGAAAATTACCCTCTTACTAGTACTTGCTGTTTAGTTTTATAACTTTTGAATAACATGGAATTATTATCTTTTAATTCGTTGTCAAAGACATTTCTCTGTAGGCACACAATGCTGGGATATCTTCGGCAACATATCATGTACAGATCAACTGTCTGTCTGAGTTAGGATGAGACAGGAAAGCTTTAAATTTCCAGTTTATCAAATCTCACTTGCTGAGCAGTGCTTAACTTTAAAAATAGCCCCTCATCTTCCTCTCCTGTCCTCTCTTTCTTATATCTTTCTCCAGCCCTAAGAGTGGAGATATCAGAGAATGACACTGTGGAAAATAGATCAGCTGTGCTCTTACCTAGCACACATTTTGTGTGCCAAACTGCACAGAACAGTTTGTGCGTTTGCTGATATTAGCTGACCGGTTTGAAAGGTTGCATTTCTGCCACTTAGAAACTGTCACTGCATTTATGCTTACTCATCTTCAGTAGAGCTAGCTAGATCCTGAAGTATCATAACCGCAGAGTCTATTATGAATCCACCTAGAGGCATTATGTTTTCAGGTTGTCCGTCTGTCCAGCCATCTCTCCATTATAAATCTTGTTACCACTACAGGAGCTGATTTATTTGCTGGATCTTCACCAAACTTCCTTTGGTTAATAACTATGATGGGTAGAACATCTGATAACATTTATGAGAAGTCAAGGTCCCTCAGTGTTATGACTGAATTTCTTGTTACCATCGTAGGTGCTTACTGGACAGTAGGAGTCTAGCCAAATTTTATAAACTTAATTACTATGATGGGTAGAGGAACTGCTAATATTTTTTAGGTCATGGGAGTCAAAGGTCAAGGTCACACGAGGTCTTCAGTGAAAATATCGTTGCTGCCATAGGAGTCGACTAAACTACTGGACTCATGCCAATACTTGTATTGTCAACCACTACGCTAGGTAGAGGAATTGCAAAGATTTTAGAGATCCAAAGGTCAAGGTCACACAGGGTCAGATTTAGGGTAGAGGCATACCGGTTGAGTTCTGCGCATTTTATTGACAACTGCTACATGAACATACGATGGGATGGAAAAAGAAAAAAGAAGGTGTGTGCAGCTGGGATCACGTGTTGGCTTACCTGTCTCCATGGCAGCAGCTGAAAGGGCTGCAAGGCTGCAGCACGTGAGAAATAAACTGCTTGACATCTTTATGTATTAAACTGTCAATCAAGTTTAATTACACATTAATTAAAGTTGCCAGACTGCCATTACAGATCGCTCCAGCCAACTTAACCCCTGATTACTTTAAGTGCTTTGTGGTTTATGTGTTAAAAGAAACATAAAAGTGCGTGGAAAAAAAGAGAAGCCAACAGGAAAGTTCATTTTCTGAGCTTTTCAGTGACATAATTTGCTGCAAAGAAAGAAAAAAATTGCCTTCAAACTGCTGACTCCATTGCTGTTAGCTTCCTCCACGCTTTATTAGCTTCAGTCATTGAACTCTGTTTCAAAGAGCAACGTAGAAATAAAGTAAAAATTGCCCCATTTTTACCTATACCCAGTATCAAACCTTCTTTTTCTTCTTCTTCTTCATTCAGCTGCTCCCGTTAGGGGTCGCCGCCAGCGTTCCCTCGCGCACTGCTCCGGTGTCCTCCGCGCACAGCAAATCTATGTAGCGCACATGCCCACAGTAAATCTATGCAGTGCGCATGTGCACAGCAAGTCTATGCAGCGCACATGCACGTAGGATGTCTATGCAGCACACATGCATGCGGGAAGTCTATGCAGCACACATGCATGCGGGAAGTCTATGCAGCGCACATGCGCGCAGCAAATCTATGCAGCGCGTATGCAAGCGCGCAACTTAGAAGGAACATTGGTCGCCGCAGTGGATCATCTCCCTCCATCTCACCCTATCCCCAGCATCCTCTTCCCGCACACCAACCTTCTGCATGTCCTCTTTAGCATAGTTTCTACCGGCACACTGTTGGCTAACGGTGCAGGAGGTGGTCGTTGTTAACTCGGGCCGCATTTTACGCCAGATGCCCATCCTAACGCAACCCGCTCCATGTACCCAGGCTTGGCACTAGGTGTACGCCAGCTTGTGGGCCCCTGTGGCTGGGTTATATACGCAGTATCAAACCAGTATATGTTATTGCAATACTCAGCATATCCCAAATATACTGTCGCGAGTTAAGTATCATGAATATTGTACCTTGGGGTCTCTGGTGAGTCCAACATCCAAATATTGGATTGGTGCATCCCTAATCATTATGCACAGTACAGGACAAAGCAAATTTATAAGCAAGAAAAGAAAAAAAACAGGAAAAATAACAGCTAGAAATTTATATACACACGAGTGTAAGTAATATACTTATCTACATCTGCAAGGGATACTAATATATACAGTCTGCTTAGTTTGAAGATATGAAATACATCACTTTCTTTATTAATATTGTGGTGCAGGGATCATGTTATCAGTACTTTTATATGGTAAACCATTTGAATTTGATCAGTAGTCTGCATAGTCTGCTTTCGTTGAATCCCATGGATTCCAATAGCACAATTTATTTTGAGCACAGTCTTGCAAATTAATGTAAAAGTGGAGTATGACTCAGTAATAGGTTTTACTGATACAGAAAATAGTTTTTTAAGGTAACTAAGCTTTCAAGAGAGCTTTTGCTGCTGATAATTGGACTACACATTTTTCAATATTCTTGAAGCTCACATTCTAATTCTGCTTTATTATTTCCACTAAAGGTATGATAACACTTTTGGTAAATAGATCATTTTTTAAATTCTTATTCCGACCATTTGTCTGTTGGTTTCAAACTTCGCTGCTTTCTCTTCACAGCCCAGCACCTTCTATAAATTGGAGGAGAGTTGACGGTGTACCATTCCCCAGGAAAGTGGACATGAGAAAAGCCAGCGGCGTCCTGGAAATCCCATATTTCCAGCAGGAGGATGCCGGCACGTACGAGTGTGTGGCTGAAAACTCCAGGGGAATGAACACAGTGAAAGGAAAGCTCTCTTTCTACGGTAGGTGATCCAGTCTTGCATGAATATTTGACCACCGTGCGCCGCATCTGTCAGACCTGCTCAGACTGAAGGGCAGCAAAAGCAGACACAACTTTTTCTTGCAAAGCAGGCAGCGGCGATCAGCAGATGCTCGGCGCTGCTTGCATGAGGAGAGAGGCTCGTTTTAACGGCACATCAAAATGATTAAAGGCTGTCAGCCATGATGCCTCTAATATTTTGATCCAGATTAAAGGAGTGATGCGGATGAGGCTGAGCCCTTGGATACGACCTTGCTGATGAGCCTCGTATTGGGTTTCCACCAGATGGCATCGTGATTGACATCCAACTTGACTAGAGATCAAAGCTGTTAAATGTACTATACATAGACCAGTGGCACATATGTCAGGGACTTAATCTGCTCAGCAGCATCTGGATCAATGGGAAGGGGGTTTGGAGATTTCACTCATTGTTGCTGATCTCGCAGAGGACGTCACACCCACTGAGTACCGATACAAGGAGTTAAGATAACCAAAGACTGTTTCATTCCAAAATGAATACCCACCAGGTCAAGACCCATTATCTGCAACTAACACTCAGATTTGTTGTCTTTTTAAAAGAAACACATTCTAATGTGGTAGACGTGTTGATGTCTGTGCATATTTGACATTTAGTAGATTATCAGAATTTCACCACATAACACTACAGGATTTAATTTTTTCTGTGCTAATTTTTGACATCCTGGGCATGAAGGTATTTTCATGCTCATTATTTTGTTTTGTTGTTTTGTTGAAAGTTGGAGCATTCTACAAAGAAAAGCCCTCAGACTTGCCTTTTTTGTGTGAAAATAATAAATGAACCTTGAAAAATACAACAACAAAGAAATAGATTGTAAAATCAAAAGTACAAAAAATGGATAGGGCTA
This sequence comes from Etroplus canarensis, assembly GCA_015106775.1. NCBI lineage: Eukaryota > Metazoa > Chordata > Actinopteri > Cichliformes > Cichlidae > Etroplus > Etroplus canarensis. Next base: position 28,549 of record VUQH01032639.1, on the reverse strand, counting down.
AGAATGAAATGCAGTTGGGCTGAGACCAAAACAGTTTCGGTTCCTTATGACGCACTAATAACATCCTACATTATTATCTATTTTAGACCAGTATATGTTTACAGTTGGCTGTAAATTGCTATGGAAGTACAATCTGCTGCAATGATTATTAGACTACAGGAAGTTAAAATGCAGACTGAAGTATCTGAAGCCAGAATTGATCTTTTTCTTTGAGCTGAACTTAGTTCAGATATCAATGCTAGACTGAAAGAAACAAATGAAATGAAAGAGGAGGACGCACATATTTTGAGTACTGTTTATCTTCATCCACACTCTCAGAAGTAGGTTTATGGTAAAAGTCTGTGTCTATCCCTACAAGTACAGTCTACACAAATGTACCCTCTAGGATTAATTACTGGCAAAGGGTACACTTGTACTATATTACAAAGGCATTGGGCCACACCTCTTAACCCTTTGGAGTCGAGGGACATGCCTGTGAGTCAACATCAGTCATGTGATTTTGATGCGGTGGGCAGGGGCTGCACCTCATCCAAATGTAAAACCTCTTCCAAATTACTGATTACTAATCTGCTGGGGGAAATTAAAGGGGAGCAGCCGAAGGTACATTTTTAGGCAGCATTGGATGAATTTGGCGTAAAAGAACTAGACTGGCCTTCACAGAGCCCTGTTATCAACCCCATTGGGATGAACTAGAACAGTGTTTGTTAGTCAGACCCTCTCCTCCAACATCAGTGTCGGGTCTCACAGATGCTCATCTGGACAAAAGGATAAAAATTCCCAAAGACACTCTCCAAAACCTTGTAGAAAGACTTCCCAGAAGAGTGGAAGATATCATAGCTGCTAAAGGGGACCAACTCCATATTAAAACCTATAGATTTAGAATGGAATATCATATATATAACCACTGTATGTACTAGATTGTATGGTGCAGTATCAAGAGAAAATCTGTGTTCTGACAAATACAAAAAAGAAATGATGTTCAAAGAATATTTTATTCCTAGATTTTAAGGGTTTATTGTATATTCAAGTCAGATGAAAAGCATGTAATACATGCTGACAGTTTTCATTCTGCATCTGTCTTGTGTGGTGCAGTGGTTTTCTGAGAGTGCTCCGTCTACAGTCTGAAGACGTGTGTTAGGTTGATCAGTGATTCTGAGTTAATTTCAGTGCATGAATAAATAAATATCAAAATATAAAATTTAAATGAAGGGGTAACCCTGTACCCAATTTTGCACCTTTTCTAAAAGCTCAGTTTTTGGACTATTACATAAATTACCACCAGAGGTTTCAAGACTGGTCTCTGTAGGGTGCAAACTGCCTGAGTACAAATAGGTACGTGCTGTCAAAGGTACAACAGCAGTAGCCAGTATATCCCTAAAGCTATATTAAGGTAAGGTGTACATAAAGGCAAGCCTCTCTGATCTTATATGTTGAAGACTGCCTTGTAGTAGAGGTAGTAGCACGATAACTATCTTAGACAGTTGGTAAAATATCTTTTTTTAGTAATATTTTGACAAGGATATTGCTTTTCTGCCCGAGTGTTTGAGGCTCTTAACTCGTGCTTTGAACATTCTGTGGATTTTCCTCCCACCTCGGCACGCCTCTGTTTTCTTCCCTCTTATTTTCTTCCCTTCCAGTCCTGCTGTGTCAGCCGTCGCAAATAACTCATTTGAGGCATTAAACAATTTGCCATTATTTACAACAGCCCTGGAAGCACTTTGCCTCACTCACTCTAACGGCCCAGGAACACGCTGTGATCCACCAAGGCTTGCTTTCGTCCTTCTGAGCCGCCTCTCCTCTCCCCTCGCTTTTGATGTCTTTTGTCAGTCTCTCCTTCTCTCTCTCGCCCCTGCTGTCTGCAGCCAGGTGATAAAAATCAGTAATCTTATTTTGAACTCTCTTTGAATTAAGCCTTTGAGACATTCGTCAGCAGTGTAAGCCAATGGGGGGATCGATAAGGGTATCTCTTGTACATCCAAGCAGACGCTGGTGGAAAGAGAGCATGGCTTTGTGTTAGACAGGGAAAAATGAAGGTGTTACTTTATGGTGGCACACTGGTCATTGTTAAAACATTGTCACACTTTTAATACACAATAACTGCTTTGTTTGCCCCACTAAGAAAATATTAAGGGGCTATGTTTCAAAATCAGAAAAGCATTTTTATTTTTTTCCATTTTTCCTCTCCTGATGTATTGTATTAAAATATTTTAATGAAAACGTAAAGATTTAACTGAAACTCATTACTGAAAAATCTCATTTAAGCCCAAGAAGAGAGTAGATTACTTGTATAGTAATGCAAAAGAAGTTGCACTCAGCCACCATTTTTCTCCTTATTAGTCATAATTGTATATTGGAGGAAGTTCTTAACAACAACAATTCTAAGTCAAAGGCAGGAAGGTTTGTTAAATTTCCCCTGTGAAGAAAACACTCTGAAAAGAAATGGGCTTTTGCTCGCTTGCTGATGTCGATATTACTCAGAGGGAAAGTAAATGCAGAACTGTGACAGGTTAGTTTCCCTGTTGTGTTCCCATTTGTGTTTTTGCCGCCTTACCACTGCATTATCTCATAGTGATTCCACTGATAAGGCAAATTCCCATCTTTCCTCTGCTTTAGCCTCTTGACGTCTGGCCTGATTGTATGTGTGCTCGGCCCCGGTGCAGGCTGGGATGGGCTGCCTGCTTTCATTTGGTAAGCGTTGACTGAGAGTCGATACATTCGCAGCAGGTGAGGGATAGAGTGAGGGACCCTGACAGTGAGGGGAAAAAAGAACAATGATCTCACTGTGGCCCCGAAAGGTGCAGCGGGTGGGGTGGCCCAGTCTGGCTCTGATGGAGAGCTGGAGTAGCATGAATGGATGTTATTCTAAATGATTGGCGATGGTGAATTTTAAGAAAAACTAGTTTCCCGTCTTTCCTTTTTGACTCATGTTCACGCAAAGGCATGTAGGGTGCAAGTGACTGATTACAAAGCTTACACTCGTGTAAAATGTCAATATGACTGCAGTGATTCTGTATTTCCAATCACTCCATACAGAAAACACATACAGCCCCTACAAGAAGGAGAAGAAGAAGTTAGTGTTGCTGTTTAATTACATAGTTTGAGAATAGTGGTGTGAGTCTCAGAGTTAGATATGATACTCTTCGTACTGTGACATTCCCAGACAAAGAGCAAAAAGCAGAAATAATGTATATTCCCAAGTCCAAAAAAGAGGGGATACTGTATGAAATACGAATAAAAAGAATTAAAAAGAAAATTTTTCCAAATATGTCAACTAACATTAAATAGAAAAAAAGGTTCCTCGTCTGTCTGTCTATGATTCACAAAAATCTCCTGTCCTCCCAGAGCATTGGTCAGATATTTGTGAAACCTACATACAGTGATCCCCTCATGGGTCTTTATCCCAACTGTGCTCAAGGTCAAAGCCTTATCCATCCATCCATCCATCCATCCATCCATCCATCTGTTCAACTTCTTCCTTATTTAATTCAGGGTCTATCCTAGTTGCAATAGAGTGAGAGGCAGGGTACATCTTAAATAGGTTGCCAGTTCTTTGGAGGCCTCTTTTACATTTTCAATGACTTGCTACTCTGCCTGGAGTGTTGGTCAGATTTTATTGAAACTTGCACGGAGTGAATACCTACAGTAATGGGTCTTCGCCAAAACTACGGTCAAGGTCACAGTCACAGTCACATAGTCATTTCCACTTTCAAAAATAATCAATACTTCAAGGAGTATTGGTCAGAATTTAATTAAACGTACACGCAGTGACCACCCCATGGGTCTATATGAAAACTGTGCTCAAGGTCACGGTACCATGTGGTATTTTATGGGCACTTTTCCATTTTCATATGAATCACTACTCCTAAGAGTATTGCTCTGGATTGTAATGTTCATAAAGTGAGTGTTTGTTATTTATGCCATCATTAGATTTATTTATGACCTAAAAATTTCTCAAGCCAGGTTAGGGCCAGTTATGGCTAGCTAGGGCTGTGGCGTAGGTGTAACATTGGATCCTGGCAGACAATAATAGAGAACTAACCTGGTTCACAAAATGATTAGCCTAACTTCCCGTTTTTTTAGCGTAAAACTTGAAGGTCCATTCACAGTGTTCCACTGTTACTACTCCTGTAGTCGCTATTCCTACCGTGCTGGATGATTTTCAATGATTCTTCTCTTTCAGATGGTAGACCACTAATAGTGCTACGATAGTTCAAAATATGGCTTTGTCACACATGTAGCCTAACTCTTATATCCCGTTAGATGGTGATGATCAGGACCTCATTGGTCATATAGACTGAAATGCATATTAAGAAAGTGTGTGTGGGGTCTTATTGTCACCATTATGCTAACATCAGTAATATGGTCAATGCTATGACACGCTGATGCATTCACATATTTTCATGCTTTTTATGGCCGCTGTTACTGCTGACCATGTAGTCATAATACTCCTGAACTCAAACACATTAAGTTGGTGGTGAATGAGATTAATTTGTCCTTGATGTGACTGTTTGCGAGTCACCTTGACTTCTCCATAGATTTTCTTCCTCATTAGTTTGTGCAATACAGGCAGCCAGTATAACTTTCTTTCTGTGCTTCACACGTTACAGTAACCTATGAATGGTGACGGACTGTGAGACGGATGAGCAATGACATCACCAACATTCTGGCTGAGAAATATAAGATCATTGTGAATTTGATGCCAGCAACATGCCTCAAAAAGCTGGAAAAGGAGCAACAAAAGGCCAAACAAGAATGATAAAAACACCTGGTGTGTTTATCTCACAGCTAATGGGGGTGAATATTCACTGATTGGGTAAAAAATATCATAGTATAAGGATTTTTTTCTCATTTTAAAATTTAAAAAGTCAATTTAATCATCTGCGTAATATCATGATAATATTTTGAGACTCTAGAGAAACTCCCAGTAGGAAAGGGCCAAGGCTGAAAACCAGCGTTGACTGGATGTAATCTTCAGGCCCTCAGGCAACACTACATTAAAAACCTCTCAGCTGAGGTCAGCAAGGATCCACTACAGCAAGTAGGAAAAAATAGATTAATATTAACTATCCATGAGAGTGTCATGAGTAACTTTCACATCTGTGAAGGCCCCATTAATGTTGAATAATGTATACATGTGGTTTAGAGCTGCTATCCAGAAAATATCTTTTTTCAGGGAAGGCCTTGGTTATTTCAGCAAGACAATGTCAAATCACATTCAGCACATCACATCACATGCAGCAGTCAAAGTGGCATGTCTTCAGTCCAAAGCTGTCATTCATTGGGAGCATTTGGACCACTATGAACCAAATAATATGTTCTCCAAGGCCCCAAACTGTTAAACAGCTAAATTCTTATTTAAGCAAGAGTGGGAAAACCTTTCACTTTCAAAATTAAAGCAGTTTGTCTCCTCAGTTCCCACGCGCTAAGAGATGGTTGTAAAAAGAGGTGATGCGACACTTCAACTTGTCCCCATTGGGGCACTTGGTTCTGCAGCAGTGAAATTTAAAACATGGGGCTGTGTAAATACACTATTAAACTCACGCAAAAAGGAAAAATAATACAAAACATACAGTAAATGCTCATGTGAATAAATGCAAACCAGTTAGTTAAATTAAGAAATGTAGTCTTTGTTTTTCTTTTCATTTTTACATTTCAAACTCAGATCAGAGTTTGAAGAATCAGAATCAGAATCAAAATCAGATATTTTCTTAAGTCCAGGGGAGATGCTCAGTTAGATATGCTACATATAAATTTAAAAGGCAGTAGCTATAAAGAAAATTATGATTAAAATAAATAAACAAAGAAACCTGTCTGTACAAACTGCAATATGTAACATAAATGACTCTAAATTAAACACTGTATACAATATGTAATGTATACAATATATAAAATATATATATACAGTATGAAACTGTAATGGAGTCATAGGGAAGAATTTGATGTCCACAGTTAGGAATGAGTCCCTGTGGCATTCTGTGGTGCATCTTGGTTGAATAAATCTGCTGCTGAACGTGCTCCTGTGTCTGTCCAGCACATCATGGAGAGGGTATGAAGGATTGTCCAATATTGTCCTTAACTTCAGCAGCATCCTCCTTTCTGACACCAGTCTCAGTGAGTCAGCCTCCACACCCACGATGTTACTGGCCTTGCAGATCCGTTGGTTGAGTCTGTTGGTGATCTCTCAGTCTGCTGCCCCAGCACACAGCAGCATAGAGGATGACACTGGCTACAGACTCATAAAACATCCTGTCTGGCAGATATTGAAGAACTGGTCTACTAAACCATATGGAATAAAAGTACTGGGCCATCTATACATTACAACTACAGGAGCTTTGATGATATCCTATTCTAATTCCATAGGCATTAACATGGAGTTGGTCCCATTTTTGCAGCTATAACAGCTTCCACTCTTCTTGGAAGAATTTTTACAAGATTTTGGAGTGAGTTTGTGGAAAATTTTGCCCATACATCCAGAAGAGCATTTGTGAAGTCAGACACTGATGTTGGACCAGAGGACCTGCTTCACAATCTCTTTTCTAGGTTATCGCAAAGGTGTTGGACGGGGTTGAGGTCAGGGCTCTGTGTGGGCCAGTCAAGTCCTTCCACACCAAACTCGTCACACCATGCCTTTATGAACTTTGCTTTATGCACTGAGGCACAGTCATGGTGGAACATGATAGGGCTTTCCCCAAACTGTTCCCACAAAATTGGAAGCATAGCATTGTCCAAAATGTCTTGGTAAGCTGAATCATTAAGATTTCCCTTCACAGGAGATAAGGGACCCAGGCCAACCTCAGAAAAAAACTAAGCATCATCCCTACTCCACCAAATTATAGTCATGCAAATCAGTCATGCATTTAACATTCTCCTGAAATTCTCCAATCCCAGGCTCATCCATCTGACTGCCAGAAGTGCCAAATCCAGTGGCAGCGTGCTTTACACCAAACCATCTGATGACATTGTGCTTGGTGATGTAAGGTCTGCATGCAGCCATAAAGCGCAGTGTTTTTTTGCTGATGTTAAAGCCAGATATGGTTTGAAACTCTGCAGAGCAACTTTTATGCATTATGTCAGTATTAACAACCACACTCTGTAACTTTTTGAATGATCTGCCACTTGATGACTGAGTTGCTGTGGTTCCTAAATGCTTCCACCTTTGCAAACATATTACTTAGAGTTGATAGTGGAGTATGAAGGAGGGAAGAAATTTCCTGAACTGACTTGTTACAATGGTGAATTCAGTGAGCTCTTTAGAACGGCCCATTCTTTGGGCCGTTCTAAAGATGTTTGTAAAGGCAGGTGCTTGATTTTATACACCTGTGGAAATGGCACTGAATAAAACACCTAAATTCAATCATTCAAAGCCCATTACTTTCGCCCATTTAGTGTACTCTGTATACATTTTACAGTGTGCAACTTTGTGTTTATTCTCATCCCAGCTGGATTTTAATCGTGCCATAATTCTATTAATTAGCTCTCTGATTTGTGCGTCCCTGCAGTCCAAGCTCAAATTTAGAGCATGATACATGTTTTAAAAAATAGTTAATATTGATATTTGGTCCCACTGTTGTGATGATGCATCGCAAGAGGAATCAATACACTTGCAAATCAATATTTTTCCCCACACCTGTCTGAGAATAATGTCTCTTCTGTTTAGCAGGATGAATAACAGTAGATTCATCTTGCAGCAGCAGCTTTTAGTTTAAAAGAAATTTGTCACTTTTTTCTCCAGTTGCAACAACACTGGCTCCATACGAGTGGACCTCAGATGATCTCAGCCAGCCTTGTGCTGTAGCCTCATATACTAGAATGATTATAGAAACCTACAGTGTGGCACACGGTCCACAAATACAAAAAGTTCTTTGATAGTGGCTGGATTTTGATCCTGAATCTGTGCAAGACTCCAACACAACTACACAAGACCACACAATACCCCCCTCTATGATGGACACGTCCACCTCTTTTTATCAGCCTTTTATTTTGTCTGCGTTTCTAAACACCCACAAACACACACACACACACACACACAATTCGACTTCAGGCTGAATCTCTAATGTACGTAGTAAGGACATACATTTGCAGCCACTGAATTTCTCATTGTGTTCTCTTGTGTATTGGAGCCAAAATACTGTATAGCAGAAGCCAATTAGAGCAGGATTTGTACTGCAAGTGAAAAGCCTCACCAAAGGTCAGTCCTTGAGAGTGACATTAGGTGAGATCTGTGGAATGGAAAAATGTGGTCAGCCATTCCTCTTATCCTGCCAATGGCCTTGTGTGATATAGGATGATAGTGGCTTGGCCTACACGTCAAGAAGAATGTACAGAACATTACACAGAGAGAGCTTTAAAGATCTGGTTTTATGTACCTCTTTTTTCAGCTTAGTCATTAACTAGCCCTGAGTTACTTGCGTGACACAGCAAGAATCAATGCTCCCCCCGTATAATTATGCCATTATTTACTGAGCTTGTATTGAATGCAGCGTTTTTATTGTACCAGCACCCCGCCTAATGAATATGGATCTGGTTTTCATCACTTTTGTTCAGGTATAAGTATGCTAAGAAGGTAAAAGAAAGCAAAAAAGGAGAAGTTCAGTGGTTTTAACCTGAAACTAAATGTTGCAGGTGTGTGACTGAAAGGTGCTACTGTATCGATCATTAACTGACTGGTTGGTCCATTCATTCACAGACTCGAGGGCTGGGGAGGACAGCAGAGAATGCAATTCCCTGCTTTTTCATATGTAAATATGATTACTATCCACTTCATTAGGTACATCTGTTCAACTGTTCATTAACACAAATATCAATGTATTTAGGCTCGTAGGCATGGTCAAGACGACCTGCTGAAGTTCAACCTGAGCATCACTATGGAGAAGAAAGCCAATTTAAGTGACTTTGAATGCGGCTTGCTTGTTGGTGCCAGACAGGCTGGGCTGAGTATTTCAAAAACTGCTGATCTACTAGGATTTTCCCGCACAGCCATTTCTAGGGTTTAGACAGAATTGTCTGAAAAAGAGAAAATATCCAGTATCTGGTTCTCTGGGTGAAAATGCCTTGTTGATGCCAGAGGTCACAGGAGAATGGGATAAGAAGACAGCAGTAACTCAAATAACTGCTCATTACAGCCAAGGTATGCAGAAGAGCGTCTCTGGACTCATGACGCATTGAATCTTGAAGCACATGGGCTACAGCAGGACAAGATCACACCAGGTGCCACTCCTGTCAACGTCAGCTAACAGCAGGAAATTGGTTTGCACAGGCTCACCAACGTTCACATCATGGCTGTCCAGCTGACAAATGTAATATCAATATGGTGTTTAAAAGGGCCTGAAGAATTTATATATATTTCCTGGCACATTCCAAAGATTCCCAATCTCAGTGACATTAAGGTGCGGCCTCTGTGGTGGCCAATCCATGTGTGAGAATTATATCTCATGCTACCTGAACCACTCTTTCATACTTTGAGCCAGATAAATCCTGGCATTGTCATTCTGGAATATACCTGTGCCATCAGGGAAGAAAAAAATCCATGAACGGAAAAACCTGCTTATTCAGTGTAATCAGGTAGTCTGCTGACCTCAATTTTTGGGCACATAATGTTGAGAACCTAGACCTGAACAAATGAAGCAACCTCAGGTCATAACACTGCCCCCACAGGCTTGTATGGAAGGCACTTGGTATGATGGGTGCATCACTTTATCCACCTCCTTACCCTGATGCACCCATCACTCTGGAAGAGAATAAATTTGGACTGATCAGACCACATGACCTTTTTTCCATTACTCCAGAGTCCAACATTTATGCTCCCTTGCAAATTGAAGCCTTTTTTTCCCCAATTAACCTCACTGATAAGTGGTTTTCTTAAGGTTGCACAGCTGTTTAGTCCCAATCCCTTTAGGTTTCTTCACACTGTGTGTGTGGAAATGTTCTTACTTTCACTATTAAACAGTAAGTTGTACTGCTGATGTGTCATGATTTCACCATTTACATGTTCTCTGATCATGATCATTCGAGATTTTTTTCCCAGCCACATTTCGTCCTTGAAGATGATAGTTCACCACCATCCTTCTAGGTTTTAATAATGCAGTTCTTAACCCATTTTTAGTAGTTTCAGGAATCTCCTTAGTCATTTTCTTTCTTTGACTCTGGCCATTAATTTGACTGTTCTGAAGAAGAGTAACGTGTTTTCCATGACCACGGGATAAGTCTCCCAACATGGCTGTTAAGAAACGAGAAGCTACACACTGCATCAGTGAGGGTGAAACAAGTTGTTGCCAGGAAAAACATCATAGTCACTGCAGTAATTATCCAATGGAATGCACTTACTTACTGTATCTGCTTAGTGAAATCCACGTGTTAAGCGTTTTTGTCCAATCAGTATATACAAAAAAAATAATGCTGTCTGTCAGAGTTAGCTTAAACTTTGTTCATTGTGCAGTTTCTTCTTTGGTAACCTAATTAAACTCAAAATACAAGTAGTGGTACCAGTGGCAAGAAAATCTATCACCAGAACTATACAAAAACATTAAGGAATTTAATCTTTTATTGAAGTCAGTTTTTGCCATAAATAACAGATGAATTTTATAATAAATGACTGTAGTGATTAATAATTGTTTCCATTTTACATTAATGAGAGTGCTTTAGTTTACAGCATTTTCTGTGACTGATGTTCTACTGTCCGTTCTGTAGATTCCCTGTAAATAATAACTAACTTTTTTGTCTAAAAAACGACCCTGCAAACATAGTTGAGACCACAATGTTATCTCCACCAATCAAAACAGGTTGCGGTACAACCGCAAAAACTGAGCTGTAGACGTTGTTTCTATGTAGAACAGAGTCAGACTGGCTCTTACAGTTTCAGTGAAGGAATTAAATGCAAATTTCTTTGTTTTTTTTTTGTTTTTTTTTGTTTTTTTAAATGACAATAGTGTCTATTCTGGTGCGTGGTTGTGAACAAATGGCCACACATCTCTTTCTCCACGTACACAGACCACTCTTACTGTAACCTGTCTTTTAGAAAAGTAAACAGCACTATGCACTATTAAGCAATTCAGAATCAGAATCATCAGAATCAGAGCAATTTATTAATCCCGGGGGGAAATGTATATTTCACAGTTATTCATATCTGAATTTTGTCTCATTTGTTGCATGGAGAACTCAACGTAATAGACTCTTAGAATCATTGTGTCTTTGTCCCTGATGTTACGAATCTAGGGATGTTGCTTGTTCCAAGCAAGTAAAGCTCCTGACACACCTTGACGATTTAACAAGCATATGCCAGCGTAGGAAAAAAGCTGTAATTATGCTGGCCTACATTGATTAAGTTATTGGTAAGTTTTGTATAAGTTAAGAGCACGCTGAAGTGCGCCGGTATACATTGTAATACGGCGAGATCGCCAGCAAATTTTGAGCATGCACAAAATTTCCGACGTTTGCCGGCATATGGCTCATACGTCCCGCATATGCGGGCCATATGTTGCAAGTACATTATGCATACGATGACTCACGTTGCTCATATGTCAAAATACATGGAGCTAACATATTAATAACCTATGAGTAACATGTTTTTAACCTATGTGTAACATATATCAAACTTACTTCCAAGAGATATTGACGTTTGTAGACATATTTGACGTGTTCCAATCGTACTGAACATGTTTCTAACATACATCTACCGTATAAAGGTGTATGTGCTGCGTTTGAGGGAAGTGGTATAAATGGACTTCAGGTTATGAATACGCTAGCATTCGTTGGTATTGCGTTCTATATGTGTTAGCCATATGTTATATACACATCCATTTAACATCATTGTTCTGCGTATACCAGCGTTTTATAGGAATTTGGATGCAAGCGCTTGTTAAATCGTCATGGTCTGACAGGGCCCTAAGGAAATGGCTCTGTAGGATCAGAGGTGAGCTGCAGAGATGGAGGTTGTGCCTTAGGTGTGCATTTTTCCCCTTCTGATTCTTCCTTATCAAGAAGGCTTTATTCATTTGGCATCATTCTAATCAGTAAAAAGAAAGTAGAAAACAATTCTTGAACACAAACTTTCTCTTGCTAGAAAGTCCAAGAACAACGTCGAAGAAACATTTAAAAACTACATCCATCCGATCTGGAGGGAATGTCCATGATGTCGGGTTAACTTTCATTTTGGAACTATTTTTCAGCCATGACTAGATGTCAACTAAAAACCTCCAGGCAACATTTATTCAATCTTGAAATGTTTGCGGGGAAAAGACAGGGTTAAAGTTTTTGCAGTCTCTCTTAAAAGTTGTAGCATGTCCCTCCAGCAGAATGATAGGGCAGCCTGATTTTCTTGCTGTCATACATCACAGTTCAGTCCTGGAATGACAGTTGAAGTCATTAGGATGCACAGTCCTGGAAAAAATACTTTATTTTTGCACATTAGAAAGAGTATTTCTCATTCTTTGTTAGCATTTGTAACTGTTTTAGAAAATTAGGGCAAATGACTAAGTGCAACTGTCTGCACTTTGGAAAGATGTTGGTTGTATATGTCTGTGCGATCAAAACAGGAACTGAAATATTTTACTGTCATTATTGTAGCATTATTTCATTCTGTAAGTTATCAAATAAAAAAACAGTCCGTCTCAGGGCTGGTTGCAGCCTGATATGTTTGGGTGGGCAGCTTGGGACTTTTTGTACAGCCACTGAGCGGAACAAAGAGCCAAGGTCAGAGAAGCGGACGAGCAGTTCACGGGTTTCTGCTTTGGTTTCTTGTTCCTGTTCAGGTGCCGGTATCGCTGAGATTACTGTTTTTGTATATGATCTCTAACGACAGTAAGCAGAATGATCAACTTCATTAAATTAATATTAAAAAACACTGTTTCAGCCTGTATCTAGCAGTTATAGGATGGGTTCAACTGGCTGAAGAACAGCAGTCACTGGACGAGCCGACATTCTCTATGAAAGTACACATTCAGCACACAGATGCCTGGATTTTTTGTGACTGTTAACATACAGGCTACAAATCCTACTGTAATTAATGCTGGAACAGTTGGAGTAAAAGCGGGATGAAAATAATCAGTGGATAAAGTTAATCTTCTTTCAGCTTCTCCCATTCAGGCTCACCTGCCTCCATCTCATTCTGTCCCTCCTGTCTGCTTCTACCAGTCCAACCCTCTGCATGTCCTCCTTCTCTACATCCATGAACCTTCTCTGTGGTCTTCCTCTTTTCTTCCTGCCTGGCAGCTCCATCTTTGACATCCCTTGTCCAATATATCCACTATCCCTCCTCTAAACATTTCCAAACCATCTCAACCTTGCCTCTGTTAAAATGTCTCCACACGGCTCAATCTGAGCTGTCCCTCTGATGTACTCAGTTCTAATTCGGTCCATCCCAGTCATTCCCAGCGAAAATCTCAACATCTGTCTCTCTATCATATCAGCTAGTTCTCTTCCTTTACCAGTCATAGTCCCTGTATTTAAAGTTTATGCTTCTCCTTCTCTCTCTGCTTCTTAACACACCTTTCCCTTCTCCTCCTTGTTTGGTAGTATAGTTTCCACCGGCACCCTGTTGGCTAATGGCACTGGAGGCACTCATTGTTAACCCAGGCCTCAACAGAGCCAGTATGGAAAACATATTATGAATCTACATATTTGATTTGGCAAAAGTGTTATGCTCTCCCCATTTACCTGGGCTTGGGAAAGGCACCCGTGGCTAGGGGTATGGGACATTATATTTACTGAAGCAAAATATACTGTTCAAATGTCTAATCCTCTAAATTTAAATATAAGTGTTTGCCAAGAGGAGAAATAAAAGTTATAAGGACAAATTAAAATAAAGATTCAGGCCTGGAATTTGATGCCATCCCAGCTCACTGACCATTCGTTCTGTGTTATTTAGAGCTGAACTAGATCAGGTTTTCTCTATATGATTAAAAGAGTTCACATTGTTGATATCATTAGATGTCTAACATAGAAAATGTTTTAAAAATACATTTAAAAAAGCATAGTGCTATCAGTAAGCTGGATGTTTTGTTTATTTTTTTGCAAATGAGTTAAACTATAAGAGTGAAAATCTTTTTAACAAGGATTTACAGAAAAAAGTATTTGCACAGTTTTGGGGATATTAAATGTGGTATTAACGTGATAGTTTATTTTTAAATGTCACATTTATCTTTGATGCTTGAAGATCAACTTTCAAATGACTCTTTATACTTAGTATCTTCAGAGAGAGGGCTGAGGCTGGCATGCATGTGTGGATTCTGAGAGGTCTGTTGACTCCACTCTGAGACTGAAAGTGCTCACATGGAATTTATTTTCATCTTTTTGGACTGTTCATTTGGTGCAGCCTCACCATAAAAGTACACAAAGACATTATGAAGAACAATTCAACACTATTGCGAGTGTCTAAGTGAAAAGCTGTTATACACAGCAGTGGTAGGTTCCCTCTGCGACCTGCAGCCAGTCAGAAAAGATGAAAAATTCTAAAAAATCTCAAGCGAATTTAACAGAAGTAGCAACTGTTTCTGCCAGCCAAACACGTGATAAAACACGTCAGCAGTGAGCTGTGAAAGTGTTAATGTAACCAATGTGGAGAGAGAGGGAGAGAAAGAGAGAATCATGATACACCCAGAAGTGCACAGAAATTTGGAGTCTCAGAGAAGTATCACAATATCAAAAACAACATGCGAGCTCATCTACACAAGTCACAGCAGGTCACACATCTGTGTGATTTTTTTTACAAGCAGCAGGACCGTGTGTGTGGGTGTGTGTGCACACTTTACTTGTTGCTCTGAATTAAACTCTTCTGCACACTCCAAGAGACAGACGGGTCAGCTTCCTCTGACCTCAATGTGTTTGTACCTCTGATCAAGTAAAGATGATGTTCAGTGGCAGACTTTGGGGGTGTGCTCCAGGCTGCCCACCTTGACATTAAAAACTGGACTTGTGTTTTTCCTGCTGCTTTTTCTAACAAAAGCAAAAATGTTTTTTTTTTCTTTACTTTTGGTTGGTTTGGGCGTGCAGACAACTCACACCCCTGCCCGTAGCTAGAGCTGGCCTGGGTCTATCTAATTGTTAAAATATACTACTGCTCAATATTGGAGTATTTCATTATCTGTTATTATTTTCCACATTTTATATTAATAGTAAGCGATAACAGCAACAAAACAGCATCAGCTGAGTTGTTCAGTAAGTTGCGTTTTCTGCAGCATACTGAACAAGGATATTGTGCTCTCTGCAGAATACAATGAATATGCAAAATCAACACACTCCCGTTTAAATAAACAGCTTTTTCTGAGTCAAAAACAATGAGACCATGATAAAACCTGTACAATTCAGTTGAAAAAGAGCCAAATCTATTGGGGAGAAAGTATAGAAAAAATGTACAATAAGCTGGTTGCATAAGTGTGCGCACCCTAATACTTTGTTGAAACGACGTTGCTGTAATTACAGCATCCGGTCTATTTGAGTAAGAGTCTATCAGCATGACACTATATATTTGGCAATATTTGCCCACTCTTCCTTGCAAAAGTGCTCCAAGTCTGTCAGATTGTGAGGGCATCTCTTGTGCACAGCCCTCTTCAGGTCACATTACAGATTTTCAATTGGATTTGGGTCTGGGGTCTGGCTGGGCCATTCCAAAACCTGTATTTTTTCTGGTGAAGCCATTCTTTTGTTGATTTAGGTGTATTTTTCTGTTCATTGTCATTGTCAAAGATGAAATTCCTCCTCAGCTTCAGCTTTCTAGAACTCGACTGGTATTTGGAAGTGTTCATAAGTCCCTCCGCCTTGACTAAAGACCCCTGTTATGTTGCAAGGAATAGCATTTCATGTGAGCTGAAACAAAGAAACAGGATGACCCAGCACTGCTTTGTTACTGCAGTGGACTATTGCACATAGCAGGCCAGTATTTTGTTTATGCAGTAAAAGTTTTTAGTACTGGTGGTGTGCACGATTTACTGTATATTTCCCCAAAAAATAAAAGTTTGATGAGTAGGCATTCAAGGTGAGTAAAAAGGATGTAGGGCCAGACTTTTAGGAGCTTAGAAAACAAGGAACACACTTCTAGAACCCATTATTATTGTCACAGAACACTCTGATCACCTCAGTTTGCACAATTTAAACAGAACTTTTTATTTTGATGATGATGGCTTAAGCATTGCCGCATGAATTCAAGGTTTTGGGTGAGTTACAGCCTTTTGCAGGTTAACCACAGTGTTTTGCTGCATATATGAGATATTTTGGGAAATGTACCTTCAGAGCTCACTCTAGTCCACTTTCATATTTTTTCCAGCCCCTCCTCATCTCATTGAGAAACCCCAAGATGTCCAGAAGCTCATTGATGATTCACTAGTGTGGGAGTGCAAAGCCACCGGGAAGCCCAAGCCTTCATACAGGTGGATGAAAAACGGAGAAAACCTGGAGTCTACAGAGGTGAGATCTTCCAAGTGCTCTGCATGTCTTTAGACCTGAAGATAAAGCTCCTCTTCGAAGGCTGGACTTACTACAGCAGCTTTGCTACAGATGTTTCTCACAAATTCGATGCTGCCGAATGACGAATTGGAGCAACCGTGTGCTGTATATTCAAAGCTTTATTGCGCTGCTTGTTCTAGCTTTACTGAATAATTACCTTGCATTATATTCTTCTTCATTACAACACAGTGCCTCCTGTTCGGTTTATGTTACTCACTTCTACAAAACAGCATTTATTTCAAAGGAGTTAAACTGTGTCTGCTCTGCTTTGCTGTGCCGAGAGACTAAACTGTAAACAGGCCAAGTATTTCACAGTAGTCTGGAAGCACAGTGATGTAAGAGTCACCCTAATCTTCTGTTAAATCTCTCCTCGCCGAGCGCAGTTATTAATCCTGAGCCACCAAAGACGAAAAACTAAGATTCTCTGTACAAACACTGTATATCCTACTTTCATTTTAGCTCGCTGCCCCCTCTGAATTCACATTATGAGTCCTGTGGTGAGAGATGAGTCTATTAGGACCAGCCTACTTCCACATCTAACTTTAACTGAACTCTGCTGTTGGCATTTGCAAAAAAAAAAAAATACGATCCCCTTTATTTATTATTCATGTTGGATTATTATATCAGATCATTCAGCCAGGTTGTTTGGAAAATAACGATTGGACACTCAGGCACAGCGTGCACCTGATAAATAAACAGGCATTATGTTAATTTGCTTCATTATGCAAAAAAGGTGACAAACACACCAGAGGATATCGATCAGTACTTGAATGTTATACACGTGGTTGAAATGAACTCAGTGTGTTGTTATTACCCGAGGCAGTACTCCACACAGCATAGCCTCTTTTATATAAAAAACTGATTTGGCTTGCCATCAGGGGAGAGTAATCAACAATCTGTTTAGCCAATGGCAAACACTTTTATCAGCACCTCTTATGAGGTAACACTCATGTGTTTCTATGTGTGAAAGTAATCACATTATTGTTTTTCTTATTAGGCAGCTTCTTAAAAATAGAAAACAATAAAGCATATGATTTATTCTTCTTTTCTTAATGTGACCTTACTCCCACTTCTTTGTCTTTTCCTTATAAGTTGAATAACTTCCAAATGAAGGCTTCAAAAATAGACAAAACACGCACAGCACGCTCAGCCATCTGGATGCGAAGCAGTAAACGTATGATTAAAGGTTACAGTTATGGCACTGATGTTTGTGCGCCACATTTCTTCTTAACATACATATAATTAATGGATATTTTCAGGATGCATGGGTGAATGGATTAATCAGCAAAGGTGTTACATTGTTTGAAATGCCACCATTAACCACAGTGGCTTAATGAGTGGAAGAGGGAAAGGTCAGTGATGTAAGGAGCAGTGGGGAGAGGATGCACCATTTGTTGTTATTTATTAACAGTGAATCAATTGAGGCCTTTTTGACTGAGTGGTTTGCTGGAAATTACTTCTGCTGAACTTTGAGCAAAACTAGAACGACGTACAAATCATTTCTTTGACAATACCTCTTGGAAGAATGCAGATGACGTATTGACCTTCTAAAAATACCTTTTTTCCGAGGTCAAATCCTCCAAAGTGCTGGCTAAGACTTCCTTCTCTTCAACATGTGGCAGTGCTATATTTAAACACACACACACACACACACACACACAAGAAAGACACAAAAAAATGTCATCCGACCGGTATCCAGCTTTTTATTAGCATTTTCTTCAGTGCAATCTTGTCTAGCGTACTCATACTATCCCCACAGTGAAGCATGGTGGTGGCAGCATCATGGGCAGGGACTGGTAAACTGAGGTGACACAGAATTGTGAAAACTAACCAAACTTTACAAACCCTACCAAACCTAGCTGGTTTTAGTTTTTTGTCTTCATCAGCGTCCAAAGTCATAGCAGTGCTGTTTTTTGCTGTTTAGAAAAACTTTACCTGGAACATATAATTTTTTTTAGACACAAGCTACCTCACTAGCTAACTGCCGCAGTGGCCACCCCACCCACTTGGCATTTTTTTTCCTGTTTTTTATGCCATAACCTGTAATTGAACCATCTGGAGTCAACAGATGCACCAGCACATCCAAAAAATATGACCAGAATTTAGGTGGTGTAACTGTAAGACGCAGCCATGCTGAGTCTCCGTTTTGACTTGTATCAAAAGTGGCTATCGGGGGGGGGTCTCTTGCTCAGACTCTAGCTCTGGCTGGCTCTCTGTCTGCGTCTGCGTCATTTCAGTGCCTCATTTTCATTCTAAGTTATAAAAATGGTTCGTTAAAGATGTTTATGATTTTCAGATTTAAAAACATCTAGCTTTTTCCTACTCGGATTGTGACAGTGAGGTTGTGCTAATAAAGTTGCACCAAACAAGGCAAGGTAAACAGTTTTTAAGGTATAATATAAAGGTAAATTTAAAAGTAGTCAAAAACAGCCAATAATACCCTAGACTTTAGGGGTTTTTTGTATTTATTTATGGATTTTATGTAATGGACATACAAAAATTTAAAAATGGTGTGTGCTTATGTTTTCACCCCTTTGCTATGAAGCCCCTAAGTAAGACCTGGTGCTACCCATTGCCCTCAGAAGTCACATAAGTAGTTACATCTGTGTGCAATCTAAATGTCACATGATCTAAGTATATATATATATATATATATATATACACACCTGTTCGGAAAGGCCCCAGAGTCTGAAACATCACTAATCAAGAGGCACCACCAAGCAACCCACACCATAATGACCAAGGAGCTCTCCAAACAGGTCAGGGACAAAGTTGTGGAAAAGTGCAGATCAGGGTTGGATTATAAAAAATTATCCCAAACTTTGAAAATCCCACCGAGCACCATTAAATCTGTCATCACAGATTGGAAAGAATATGGCACCACAACAAACCTGCCTAGAGAGGGCCTTCCACCAAAACTCACAGACCGGGGAAAGAGGGCATTAATCAGAGAGGCAACAAAGAGCCCAAAGGTAACCCTGAAGGAGCTGGAAAGCTCCACCGCCGAGACTACTGGATCTGTCCATTGAACCACTGTATTTTAACTACTATATTTTTAAGAAAATTCTTTTTTCATTTTACTGCATCAATTTGGACTATTTTGTGCACTTCCATTAAATTACCCCTCCCCCCCAAAAAACCCATTTAAATTACAGGTTGCAATGCAAAAATTTGTAAAAATGCCAAGGGGAGTGAATACTTTTGCAAGCCTCTTCAGTGAATTTACTTGAGTACTGCACTAAAGTACTCAGATTTAATGTAAGAGAGCACATTTGGCTGCTCCCTTGTATTTCCCCCTGCCATCAAATTTCATGAAATAGTAAAATGTCTCACTTTCATAATTTGATATGTTTTCTATGTTCGTTTGTGAATAAAATATGTCTTTATGAGATTTGCACATCATTGCATTGTGTTTCTTTCACAGTGTCCCAACCTTTTTTGGAACTGGGGTTGTATTAATATTGATATATACTGTAAATGTTTCAAAACACTAAACTATTCTGTTTCTTTTAATTTTTACATTTATCCCTAGGGCACAACCTTTCGTGTTCACATGTGGTTTTTTTAATGGTGGTGCTTTTATTACCAATGAAACTGCTATGGTTTGTTTTTGGTTGTTTTTTTTTTGGGAACACTTCTTTTCTTGTAGTGGTTTTCATCTGAAGGACCTCACTCTCTGCCACTTTATTGGCAATGGCTGCAGGATTAAGTGGCAGTGCAATTAAAAGGAAACTCCACCGTGAAACAGGATTTAGTCCATTTAGAGAACTATGGGGCCACCATACTGCTGTGTGCTTGAATTTAGTGTTTCCCCTGTTAGGACCCTGATACAAAAGCCTTTAAGTTTCTGGAATGAATAATAATCAAGTGTGGGTTACTACAAAAAAAGGGACAGGAGAGATGGTTGAAATTCCTTGCTTTGGACGTTCATCTGAGCTCAAGTGGAGCAAACAGACTTAGCTTTGAGTGTCTGCTTGTTATCGGAAAGCCACTGTTGAGCTTAGTTCACGTCTGCTACTTTTTTCCTACTCAGGCACATACAGTAAATTAATCAAATATCTATGAATAGAATTAGCAGATTTCTTTAACAGTTCTGCTCCAGCGAGTGCTAATAATTTCTTGTTGTTAAGACCTGTAGTGATAGTTTCTTTTTCTAAGTTATCAAAGTTCAAACTTTGAGATGAGATTATAAAACAGCAAAAGATTCCCAGTTTTTCTGAAATCCAAATGAGTAGATTGAAGTTGTCATGATAATATGATATGAAATGTAGCTTGTGTAAGTTTTACAGGTGTTTTGCATCATTCTCGCAAGTGATTAGCAATTCTGGGAAGGTTAGATGTTGACAGCAGTCAAAACAAAGACGCTCACTTTTCAATTCTCTCATGTTTTGCAGCTTTTTATCACGTGAAACAACCCAGAGTTGTTGGCAAATGACATTGCCAATCATTTTCATTCAGCATAAGGCGTACAGATGGTCCCCCCAGGTCCCTGCATGAAAAACTGCTGATTGGAGAGGAATGTCATGGTTAATTAATAGCAGCCATAAATGGGAACACTTTCCATGCACAGACTGATATGCGCCAGCATTTGCCTCCCTCGCCAGCAGGGATATTCGCCCCTGCACATCCGGAGCTGCCGAGCGGTATGGAAATTCAGGCACAACCTGCTTAAACACAGGATTAGTTTGTGATCTTTCAGTGAGGACAGTCTCTCTCTTTTCATGTGACAGTACCTTAATCCTCCGCGGCTGGAGTTCAGGCCGCTCCAAAAACCCCTATGGAAGTCGGCTCTAATGACATTATGGGCGAGGCCTGAGGAGAGCACAGGAGACGAAGAGGCACAGATAGGCAAAAGACCTGACACAGCTGCATAGAGATGTATAAAAACTGCTCGAGGATTTAATACTGTAGTGAAGGAGTTGTGCGAAAACTCGAGTTCAGGGAGATAAATATATATTGGGGATTAAATGTCCGACTGATTCACTGATCCAACTGAGTTTTTAGTTCATCGGGCCCAGCCGTCCTTAAATAGATTTTAATTTGATGGCTCAGTGACGAGCAAGAGTCCCCCCGCAGGCGGGCAAAAACGATAGTCCAAACAGATGAAGCGGGGGTACAGCATGACCATGTACACAGCACTTAGTATGTATAGGGCATACCTATCTAGAAAGCAATTTTCACAATGCCATATACCTCAGATGTCTCGATACTCCTTCCTCTCTTATCCCCTCTTCCCGCTGAAGGGGAAACAGGCCCTGTGGTGCAGTCAGAGATATAAATAGAGCTTGGTTTTATTTCACTCTCATAAACATGTAGATTGATTAGGGTCATTTTCTGCTACCCTGCCTCCATCCACCCAAGCCTTTCCCTCCATTAGTGATGAAAACCTAGATTTATTGCCACGTCTGTCACTTACAGACCATAATTCACTGGACCACTGGCTGGCTGTTTTTATGTAGATGAGCCACGGGAATAAGGCATATTAAAGATATGTGTCTGTTTGTCCGCAGGAGCGCGTACAGGTTGCCAATGGGGTGTTGTCAATCAGTCGCCTGACCCTGACTGACACGGGAATGTACCAATGTGTGGCTGGCAATAAGCACGGCGAGGTCTACTCCAATGCAGAGCTCCGAGTTATAGGTAAGACCCTGGCTCAGTGTGTGAGCGTGCACGAGTCCATACAGTACGTGTGCTGCCTTGAGATGTGCACGCAAGCATATATTTGTTTTCAAATTTGCCTCTTCTTCAATACCGGCCGGATGACCTCTGGCCTCCCTCTTATTGGCCACTAATTGAAAAGCATTAATTATAAGATGAATGCGTCCCGCTGACAGTGATGTATGCCGGAGCTACTTTGTTCACCAGACTCGCCCAGCTGCACTGTCAAGCCTGTCACTCTCCCCTCTTTGCCGACTGCAGCTCTCATTCACCATTCAACCTCCAGCGTGTCTCATCCTGATCATGTAGCTGATTGGAGTCTGGCTCAATACAGCCGATTTTACCGGTCAAGGTTGAGATTCAAGAAAAGAATGTCAGGAAGATATCGGACAGCTGCACAGGATTCGAAAAGGGCACGCAGTTTTTAAAGCTAGAAAGGGCGAGTTGTTATAAGGGTATGATCACATAGCGAAGACATTCACATGCAGCCTGACTGAGAATAATAATAAACTTACACCAATCTCTTCAGTGCATCCACTGTGGGCATTTCTATCCAGTGTTTTGATTACTAATTATTCCCATTATAATGATCTGCAAACCACTGTTAATGAATTATCCATCGCAATAATGCAATGTCTTTGTGAACCCATTTGTAAAATGGTGAAAAAATGATGAGTGCTACATTTAAAATGAGATAAATGATCAGAGATAAACCGGAGGAAGAGGAGAAAATGTGAGGCTTTTACAAACTCTGGCTTTAATATGCTGCTCTTGTTTCAGCTGTTGCCCCAGATTTTTCTCACAATCAACTGAGGAGCCAGACGCTGGTGAAGGTAGGAGGAGATGCGCTCGTTGAGTGCAAGCCCAAGATGTCCCCTTGGGGTGTGATCTCTTGGCGGAAGGGCAGCGAACCACTCCGAGAAACTAGCAGGTAACACGGCATTCCCACAGTCTGTTCTGCCTTTACACCAGTGTTAACGACTGCTGCACTTTTCCCTACCTGTGCTCTCATTGCTTTGAACTGAAGAAAAGACGCGTCTTATACTAAACACTCTCCCCATTCAGACCTGTCATCTTGTTCTCTTTTGACTATACCACTGTACAAGTCATCACCAGTGTGATGTTGCCCCCAGCTGGTAGCAGTAGTGGACTAGATGCATGTATCTTAATAACAGAAGATGTAAATCGTTGGTGAATTAGCACATTTTCAGTACCTGTTTGATTCAAAACCTTTGATAAAGACATTTGCCTATGCGCTGGCTAACCAATAAAGGTACAGTCCACTGATTTCAGTTGTTGTAATGAGGGTCACCACCAAACCTGGGAGAAAAAGTTGCAGTTCTGAAGTATCAGACTAAACTTAGTAATGACATGAGGGATGGGCGAAGTTGTGGGCTTTCTTTCCGCTTGGGCCTGAGGCTTCATAAAGTTTGCTACAAACTGAAGATCAGCGGCTTGAAACAAGTGGCCGTGTAGATTTGCTGATTGTCTAAAGCCCCAGTCGGATATTAAGCTCTTTGTTGATGACTGTGTTAGTTGTTTAGTATATTTCCCATCCAGTCAACAGTTTTCTTTACTCCTATTGGTTGTTTTAATCTCACCGGTTCAACATTAAGATTATGTTAACCCTGTGCCTGTCCAGTGTGCGGACGGTGTGCTACCAGTGGGTATTTCCTGTCTTTGCAATAAGTCACAGAATTCCGTTAATATTCCATGGTTTGTGGTTGCCTCATCTCTGCTCGTCACTTATGTGTACTCATAAAAGGTGCTATCATATGCATTGTGTGAATTATCTTATCTTTAGTTTTTGTGTAACAGATTACAATCAGAATATCTCAGCAGCTTTGTTAATGTAAGTTCCTGAATATTTTTATATTATAAATTGCAGAAGTGTTGCTTTAAAAAGGTACCAACATGCTATTACATTAAAATGTATCCATGTGCCCATATAGTAATATTTACCAAAGTACCAATGCATTAAAATGCACTGATGTACTCATATATTGTCCAAAGTCTAAGACATCACCGTGATGACTCCAGCAATAGTTGCAAACCTTACCCCCTTGTGTTTGGTAATATCATTATTGATTGTTACTGAATGTTTACGTTTTTTGTCGCTTAATTGCCAACATTTTGGAGAACAGTATAAAAGAAAAACAAACATTAAATATTCTGATAGCATAGGGTTAGGGTCATCACTGATGTCTTATTCCTCAGGTAAACTAGGGACATACGTTTTGGGACAATGACCCTTTTTTTTCAACTTAGCTTGAAATTGAATTGGCGCTATATAAATAAAATTGAATTGAATTGAATTGAATTGAATTCTGTACATCACCACAGGGGATTTTAGATCAAATTGTAAAAGTACGACTGAAATGCAGCCTTTCAGCTTTAACTCAAGGCATTTTACATATGAACTGCATTACTGTTTATGAATTATGGCCATTTTTATACATAGTCCATAATTTTTAGAGACCCAAAATTAATTGGATGATTGACTGACAAGCAGTTTCATGGGCAGGTGAGGCCTGTTCCCTCACTATTTAATGACAGCCTAAGCAGATAAAAGACCCCGAGTTGATTCTTAGTGTTGAGCTTGCATTTGGTAGCTGTTCACTGAAACTCTCCATATGAGGTCCAAAAAGATGTCAATAAAAGTGCAGGAGGGATTGTTAGGCTGAAACCCCAACATTTACCTGTCAGACAGAAAGAAAAATCTTTAGGAGTGGCCAAGACAACAATTTAGAAGTGCCTTAGTAAACCCAGCAAAACCAAAAGGGCCTGGAAGACCAGAATTCTTTGAAACTCAAAAGCCCTTCACAACATCTAGGCAATTCAAGAACACTCTTGAGGAGGTAGGTGTATCATTTTCAAAGTGTGCAATCAACAGATGATTTCGTGAATGTAAAAAAAAGAGGATTTACAACAGGGTATAAACCACTGGTTACACTCAAAAACAGGCAGGCCAGATTAAATTTTACCAGGAAGCATCTAAAAGAGCCTGCCCAGTTGTGGAAAAAATATTCTTTTGACTGATGAATCCAAGACTAATTTTTACCGAAATGATGTGAAGAGTAAAGTATGGAAAAGGAAAGGAACCGCTCGTGATCTGAATTATACAACTTAATCTGTAAATATGGTGGAGCCAGTGTTATGGCATGGGCATGTATGACTGCCAATGGAACTGGGTTACTAGTGTTTGTTGGTGATGTGACTGCTGATAGAAGCATCTGGATGAAATATGAAGTGTACAGGGCTATACTCTCTAATCAGATTCAGCCAAATGCTGCAAAACTCATTGGACACACAGTGCAAATGGATAATGACCCAAAGCATACTGCACAAGCAACCCAAGAGTTTCCCAAGGCAAAGAAATAGGATATTCTTAAATGGCCAAGTAGGGACCTGATCTCAACCTAGCAGAGCAACTTTTCAGTTGCTGAAGATAAAAATGAAACTAGAGAGACCCACAAAATTAAATTAAAATGAAAATTATTTAATTAAAGCTGAAAATCTGCACTTCAATCAAATCATAATTGCTTGATTTAAAATCTGCTGTGATTTTGTAGAGAGGAAAAAATGTGTTATTGTCCTAAAACTCATGGACCTAGCTGTACAAATACATTACCTATACATCAAAAATATATGGAAACATTTAGCTAAACTTTAAAATCAAACCCGCTGACTGACAGAAGACCCAGCCAACCTTAAAGTGGCCACTATACTGTCGCTTGTAAATTGTCACAAGTACTTCTTGACTTCCACACCACAGCAGAATTCAAAAGTTGTAATGCAGTAGTTTTGGATGTCCATCTATGTTTAAAATGGTAGAAGAACTAGTGATTTTTTAGGAATTCAAAAGAATGGTATCAGTGTGCACCATAATGCTTCATTCTCTGAGGCTTATTTTATTTGATGCACTTTTCAGATGTGGCTACACTCAGCTAAGAGTAAAAACAGCATGAAGTCGAACTGAGTAATGTTTAATGAGGTTTACCATGTTTTATCTCTAGCTCTTTGGTGGTGGCCGAACTGAACGGCTGCTGAGTAAATTTCAGTGTGCTAATCAAGTACTTTTCACCTCAGCAGGCTGATAACGGCTCCAGAAATCAAATAAATCAACTTCTGACAAGTTTCTGAGGAACAGAGGGCAAGCTCAGCATCCAGCCACATTTGACCCATGTGTGCTACATGTGATGAATTTCCCCAGTGTTTGTGTGCGTCTGTCTGAATGAAGTGTGAAGTCTGGCCCGGTAGCCTCATTGGAGACAGGGGTCACCCATTGGGTGTCACCATTCTAGCATGACTCTGCTCTGACAGCAGGGCTGTGTGCACAGTGTCTTGCCAGGCTTTGCATATATACAAAGCAGTGTTGTTGCTTGTCAAACAAAGTGGCGGGGAATTTGCATAGTGGTTTCGCTGCTGGTGCCCTTCACTCGCCCTGTGCCACTTCCATCATACACTTCAACCTCACAGCACTTCGACCATTTTGATTCTGTTTGCTTTGAACTCATAGTTTGAATTATTTTTACCTTTTATTTTGGTGACATCTGAACTGACATGGTGCTGAAACAGTAAATAAAATGGCAAGACTTAAAGTTAAATAGATGTTTTATGATGTTCTGTTTCCCCCTAATTCCAGCACTGCATGTACAGTATATGGACTAAAATCACATTCTAAATCCATAGTCAGTAATATGGAGTTTGTCACCTATTTGCAGCAAGAACAGTTTCCATTTTTCTGGAAAGAACTTCTGCAAGATTTCAGAATATGTCTGTGGGAATTTTTGTCCATTCATCCAGAACAACACTGAACACATTAGGTTAGACACTGATGTTGGGCCAGAGGGCCTGACTCGCAATCTCCTTTCTAGTTCATCCCAAAGGTGTTGGATGGGGTTGTGGTCAGGGCTCTGTGTGGGCCAATCAAGTTCTTCCACACCAGATTCATCCAACCATTCCTTTGTGTGCCTTGCTTTATGAACTGGGGAACAGTTATGATGGGCCATGATAGGGCTTTCCCCAAGATGTTTCCACAAAGTTGGAAGTGTAAAATTGTCCATAATGTCTTAGTAAGATGAAGCACTAAGATTTCCCTTCACTTGGACTAAGGGGCCCAGGCCAGCCCCAGAAAAACAACCCCATAGCATTAGCCACCGGACTTAACTGTTGGCACAGTGCATTCAAGCAGGTAACGTTCTCCTAGCATTTGTCGAACCACAAAGCATGCCTTAAGCCACCCCAACTCACACTGTATATTGTGTTTGGTGATGTCAGGCTTGTATGCTGCTCACCTATGGAAACCCAAGTCATGAAACTCCTGGTGCACCATTTTTTTTGTGGATGTTAATGCCAGAGGAAGTTTGAGACCCCACAGCTATTAAGTGAGCAGATTGTTGACGTTTTTTACATATTATGTGCCGTACTACGTGACACTGCAACTATAGGTGATCTCCCACTTTGTGACTCAGTCGCTGTGGTTCCTAAAGATTTTGACTTTGCAATAATGCCCTTTACAGTTGATCATGAAATATCTAGGAGTGAAGAAATTTCATGAGCTGACTTGTTGCAACAATGGCATCCTATTATGGTACCACCTTCAAATTTAGTGAGCTCTTGAAAACAGTCCATGCTTTCACAAATGTGTGCAAAATCAGATTGCGTGGCTAGGTGCTTAATTTTATATATCTGTGGCAATGGGACTGAATGAAACACCTGAATTCTAAGATTAAGAGCTGTGTCCCAATACTTTTGTCCATATCTGTGTACTTGTACTTTCATGTTTACACTTACTCCTGACTAGAACTAACACAATGGCCAACTGCTGAGATAAATTTCACATGACTCAAGAATGAAATCATTCAACTATGATTAAAAATTGCTCTTGAATAATTACAATTCAGGGGTTCTTTTTGTTCAAGCTGTAACAGAAAGATGGATTTGCTGCAGCTATTTAGTTCTTCAGCAGACCTAAGTATTGGACTAATGGACAATTAGTTGATAGATTTCCTTAACAACGTCTTTGTTCTGGTAGTTTGAAAGTCTGTTTGATGTTCAGTAATATGTTTTAATGCGTTCTCTCGCAACTAAATAAATGATATTTGGCTCAGACCACCTGCGCTGCCGTTCCGAAATGAAACAGAAAGAAGAACAGATTAAAATTCAAACAGTCCCAGCTGTACTACATTAAAAGGAAATTTTTCTTGCCATGATACTAGACTTTAACGCCAACTAGGAAGTAGAATAACTGTTTACAGAGCTTGAAAACACATGCCAGAGTCTTTAAATGTGCTGATTATGGCTCCCTCTCACTCTCTTTCCTATTATTTCCTTTTTTTCTCTCATCTGTGACCGTTGCACACACACACACACACACACACACACAATAATTCCAGTGTCTCATAGCATTGATAAATATGCATGAGTGCAAAAATAATGGATGGGTTTAGTTCAT
>VUQH01032638.1:0-14380 GCA_015106775.1 Etroplus canarensis | reverse complement strand
AAGGTTGACTAATCTTAATTTTACCAGTTTATTCCAGTCATGCTCTGATGAAGGCCACAAGGCTGAAACATTAGCATGTTTGTTGACACGGTCAGAATAAACTGGTGAAATTAAGATTAGTCTACTTTATCCTGAAGCTTTGAGTGGGTGATACATGTTTACCTTTGGGTATGCAACACTGGAATTAAAAGATTTTATTTTAGTACCACAAACTAACACACGGAGAAGGAACACCCTTTAAAAAAAATAATTAAAATGTAATATTGTTGTCTTTGTGAACCTGTGAATCCTCCAATGGACCAGGCATATATAATAATGTCTTTGAGCTGGAAGCCCAGTTTGTGTACTGCAAACTGGATCACCACATCCATGGCATTGGCCTCATTCTGGGGAAAAGGCACTCCCTGAAAGGAAGATACAAGTACAAAAAAACATTATTCATGCATTATTAAATTAAAAGTTACACTCAACAAAATAATAAAACTTTAAAGAAACCTCTCAGCTGATTTGATCTTTAAAGAGAGTGTAAGTGCCCTCTTGAGCAATACTCCCCAACTTAAACCAGAATTTCCACATACATTTGTTTTCCACTGTACACCTTATTTGTTCTAACTGAAGTACAGCATGCAGTACATCCACTGCAGAGTTATTCTGGTTCAGTTTTAACTAAAGTACAAAACTCTGGCAATACTGCTTACCGTACTGCCTCCAAAGCCAGGGTGGTTCCAGCCCAGTACAGAGTAACCACCTACAATGCACATCAACACAATATTTAACTATAACTAAAACAACTGCACAAAATTTAAATGTCACTATAAAATATGTCAACTCTTGGGAAGCAAAGCATTCCTCACCCTCCAGTGGTGTGTTCATGCAGCCCACCTCATAAAAGCCTGCGTTCCCCTCACAGCAGATGACCTGTGGCAGAATTAAAGAACCAACTGTAATGTGACTGGTGTGACAGCAGTTTTGTTGGACCCTGGAACAAGCCCAAGGCATAAAACAACAAATTATTGCAGACATTTACCAGAGTCTGGCCATTCTCTTCCCCATCTCTCCTTCGATCCACAAACATTGTGTCAATCTCATTACCGTCGCAGGCCACCAGCTTGTTTCTTTGGCCATCAAACTGTGACAAAGTAGGACAAGAATGATTGAGTATCGTGTGTATTTATTATACTTCATATAAGAGACCAAATATGCTTCTTTTTCACCTCTTCTATTAGCTTAGCCTGGCCTTGCTGCAGCATGGGTCTCATGGCTTTCTGCAGTAAACCCACAGAGCCAGGGTATAGCATCCTTCTCCCAAATGAGTGGGCAATGAGAAAACTGGAGACAAAGACAGATGATGATGATGATACTGTAGCATACCAGCTAGCAGACCAAACAATATTTTCCAAGAAAAACAAGGCTGAAGGGGGATGGTATAAGATGCCTACTACTAAGGCAGAGATTTATGTGGCATTAGTGTAGTATGGTTAACAAGTCATTGATTCTCCCTTTCCACCAATGTGGTGCTGGTGTCCAAATCTATAAGTGGCTGTGGGCATTTCCACCCAAAAAATGGTGCCTGTACCAAACAAAGCTGGCATCACTACCACAGATGTCGTTATGTATGGGACGACCACAAGAAATTCACCAATGATTGGCAAAGGCTGCCTCCAGATTCTGTCCACCATGATTTTCTACCCACTGAAATTACTCCAATTGCTGCTTGTAATGCTATGTAATAATTGTTTTTTAAACCTATTAAAATGGATTTCAGTAGGCACCAAGGCAAACCTGGCTCTGCAATGGTTTCAATGCCAGCACAGACATCACGTAGGTGGAAAAGAGGTATAAAAGGAGGTGTTTACACAGACTTTGCATTTACCCGATGATGTGGCATGGTAAAGTGCGCACAGAATGGAGGACACTGTCTGCGGCTCCTCTTAATCTGGGCTCTGGCCTCAACAGAGAAACGCCAGCCTTGGACAGCTTTCTGTTAAACAAGGAGTCAAAGGCTTACAATGAAACAAGTCAGCCACGAAGCATTTGGCATTCAGTTGATGCATTTACCCAGTGCACTTCAGTGCTTTGAATGTATGTATTTAAAATGAACTGACCCTGATGGGAAAAGAAATGCAGCAACATATGGTCATTTCAAACTATAGTGACGTGATTAGCACAGACTCACGGATTGCTGACTTCTGTAGAGCTGAAATCCAAAGGCCAATGTGAGAAGTCGAAATCATAGCACCTCAATTTTTTCTACGCAGAAAGAAGAAAGTGTGGCTTCAGATTTCTGATTTTTTGGTGTGGATACCTGTAACTGCAAAATTAGACATTTGCCCCTCTAAATTCCTAAAATAGTACTAATGCTGAGCTCCTAAGTTCAGCTGCCATGATCTCACCTTGTTTGCTGGCGTGTGATTCTTCTTTGTTTCCTCAAGAATTGTGATAAACTGGATGTAATCCGTGTTCCTAAATCTTCCCCACCCTTGGGTAATATGAGGAAAGAGGGAAGGGAAATAGGAGGAAAGCAAAAACAGCTCAAAATATCGTGGAGTCCATGTGAGACACAAAACACATTTCGTTTCAAAGACTCAAGGGTGCGTTTAGTATGCCTCGTGGGTGTAGACCTTGTTCAACTGTCTCAATGGTAATAAAATCTTATTGGCATGCAGCATATACAGCATTGCTTTTGCTCTCCAAAGATGAATGAACTGAATTACTCATCGTCGAGTTAAAATCAGTAGCCTCACCTCTAAGACAGGCCACTCCAAGAAGACACACCAGAGCAGTTCCCACATACTGACTCACAGGAACCAGCTTACTGCTGCAGATGTAGCCTAAAAATGAACACAGTAAGTGACGCAAACATCGATATATACCCCTAATTTTTCTGCCAGATTCAGGGCTCATTATCAAGTACCGATAAAGAGATCCGCCATCTGACAACTACCCTACAACCATGTGCATAAATCAATATCATGAGCACTTTACACTAAGGAGTAACACACAACCTCAAGCAATTAATTTGATGCACAGCCTTACTGGATGATTCAGCTGATTAAGTTTATATTAGTTCATATTATTCCCACCTGTACAAGAACAGTAATTCCTAAGTACACCTCAACCTTCAAATGTAGTTTTTTTTTCCTTTCTCAATAGAAGGAGATATATATCCACATATGCCTAAGCATAACTATGGTCGCATTTTGGAATCATTCTAGGAAAATTCAAAGAAAAAAAACATACTGAGCCAAGAGACAGAGGGAACATTCCAGAAAAAAAAACAGAAAATCTCCCAGAATAAAGTGTAAAATAAAAAAAAAGTCTGTATATTCTTGGAGAATTACAAGATTATAAACAGTCCAGATATGATATTATTGATAATTATGGGTTAAAATAGCATATCCTCTTGTTAGGTCTGATTGCAAAGTTTAATATAATTAGGTTATTCACTAGCAATCAACCTAAACTGAAAAACCTTCCTAATAATTTAAGATGTAGTCATAACTGCAGATTACAACTTGTAAGGAAGGGGTGTATCTGTGGTTATATCAAATACAATTCATACAACATACCTTTTCTGTAAAGATAACAAAGGAGAAGAGGAGAGCTGTAGTAGGACAGAGACCACAGTGCTGAAGCCTGGAGGGAGAAACGTATACTTGATTAATTTGATCCAATTTTGAATAAATCCACCCATGTCTTTCCACACAGTTAATTATAATATAATACTGACCCAACCAAGAATACTGTCAGTGTGTTTTTCCAGACTCCTGGGTTGGTAGTTCCATCCCTGGCAAAACAGAGGGAAATACTGTTCATAGTTTGTAGTGTTACGTAAGATGACGTTATTAATGTAGAGACAAGTTCTGGGTTATTTATGTTCACTCTGTATACCTCAGCTTTCCATTATAACTCTGAATTAGTCTACCTGCCAAAGCTCTGAAAACTCTGTGATGATAGGGAGTTTTAGGGATAGACAACAGCCAGATTACAGGGAACTGGTAAATAACTTTCTGGAATGGTGCAGCAGGAATCATCTGCTGCTGAATGTAAACAAGACCAAGTAGATGGTGGTTGATTTTAGGGAGATTAGAACTACAAAGGAACCTATTAACATCATGGGTAAGAGGTTGGAATTGTAGTACTTCGGTGTCCACTTAAACAACAGACTCTGCATGCAGCATCTTTGAATCATCTTGCGGTAGCCCCTTTGACACCCACTGACATCACTGACTCAAACTTTGGGCCCAATATTTTTGCTGTGTTACAAAGTTGGAGTGTTTTTTGGCATAAATGTATGGAACTAGTTCCACCAGTACCATCTAAGTGGAAAAAAGTTAAGAGTGGACTGGAGAACCAACACAGAAGGTATTGAAGTTTTTATGAGGAAGCTCAAATCATTCAATTTATGCAACTAGAGATCTTCAAACAGTCTGTGGTCTTCTGGGGAAGCAGCATCAATGCCAGAAATGCCAGCAGGATCTATACATTTGAAAGACTGAAGCAATCATTGATCAAAACTTGGATAAATCTAAGACGGTGAGCTAAATGTGATCCCTGAACACACTTTTCTCCATAAAAGACAATTCATCTCACCCTGTCCATGATACACTACAAAGACAATGAAGCTTAATATCCAACAAAAGATGGAAAGTGAATCCCAGGTCCAAATTTTCCATCTCATAGGAATTATATTCTATAAAACTTAGTTGTCCCTGTTATCAGTACTGGAATGTTTTGTTGACAGCTGCACACTGGAAAACAATGAGCTCAAACTCAAGGCAATAGAGCTTTTGAACATCTTCATCTGCAAGTCTTTTGTTTCGCTCTGTTTATACATCATGTTCAATCTCAGAGACATAACAGTTCTGATTATTTTTTCATTTTTTCAACACACAGAAAACTGATCTGGAATCAATAAAATAATCAACAGATTCAGAGTCTGACCTGAAGACAGAATTGATCATGACATTAGCATCAATACCTCTTATTAATATTCACTCCTACTTCCAACATTAAACTCAGCTGGGATAAAGAATATTTTTTGAAATATTTTCATCTCTCCCCTTAACAGTGCACAACAGCCCACTCTCTCTGCTGGGCCTCAAAACCCCAATCTACAACTGGATTCTAGACTTCCTTACAGAAAGACCAAAGTCAGTGAACACGGGCAGCACAGGCATCATGCTGAACACAGGCACCCCCCCAAGCCTGTGTGCAGAGCTCTCTGCTGTTCACCTCTGTACACACCTGTACACTGCTCACCCATGATGGCGCTGCCAAGTCTGAATCCAACCTCTTCCTGAAGTCCACTGATGACACCACTGTAGTGGCAATAACAATCACACATCATACATAGAAGAGGTGCAACAACTAGTAAGCTGGTGCCTCTAAAACTTCTGTAATGTGGACAAAACCCAGGAGATTATTGCTGACTTCCAAAAAAGGAAAAAGCACAACACCTGCACTTCCTGTGGAAACTGAAGTGAGCAATACTCCCATCGCCCATTCTCGCCACCTTTTCCAGAGGAGCTCTGGAGTGGAGTGTTCTAAGCACCTACATCCCTGTGTAGTTCAGGAACTGTAAAGCACAGGAGCACAAGTCTCTGAAGGTCATAGTGACACCAGATGAGAAGATCACATTGATCTCCCTACTCCCTATTTATTCCATTTTCCAGGCACGCTGTGATTGCAGAGTCTCTGCTTTTGTGAAGTACCCCAACCACCCCTCACACTCTGCCATCAGGCAGAAAGTTCTGCAGGAAATGCACTGGGGCTATAGCAATAGCTTCTATCCCCCAAACTATCAGGGTGTCTCAAAACACCTCATCCCCATAATCACCTACAAATAAAGTTGACTTGATTTGAACTGTGTGAGATCTGAGAACACAACTGTCCATTTGTTCTAATTGCTTTTTTCTCTTATTTTCAATCACTACTTTTTAATATAAAATATAAATAACACTATTCAATTATTTGAAAGTTCAATTAAATCAATGTTTTTTCATAAAAAAAATCAAAGAAAAAATTCAAATGTTTAAAGTGAGACATTTCAGTATACCATGAAAAATACTAGCTCATCTTGAATTTGATGGCAGCAACACGTCTCAAAAAAATTGGGACAATGGCAACAAAAGGCTGGAGAAGTAGGTGGTACTAAAAAGAAACATCTGGAGGAACATCTTGCACCTAATGAAGTTAAACGGCAATAGGTCGATGATGTGACTTGGTAAAAAAAAGACCTTAGAGACACAGTCTCTTAAGCCCCTGTCACACCTTGACAATATAACAGGCATATGCCAACATAAGAAAAAATCTGCAAATACGCTGGCCTATGTCAATTAAGTTCTAGGTAAGTGTTGTATAAGTTAAGAGCATGCTGAAGTACGCCGGTATACGTCGTAGTACAGCGAAGTGGCTGGAAAATTTTGAGCATGCACAAAATCTCTGACATTTGCCAGCGTATATATGTCCCACATATGCGGACCATATGCTGCAGGAACTTTATGCATATGGAGACTGACATTACTCATATGTCATATGTCATACTCATTATGTCAAAATACGCGGAGATGATGTCTAGTGTATCCAAAATGTATTAATAACCTATGAGTAACGTGTTTTTAACATACGTGTAACATATCAAACTTGCCTCCAACGATACTGACGTTTGTAAGTGTAGTTGATATGATTCAGGTGTACTGAACTTGTTTCTAATGCACAGCTACTGTATAATTGCGTATGTGCTGTATTTAAGGGAAGTGGTATAAATTGGCTGAAAGTTGTGAATCCCGGTAATACGCTAGCATTCGTTGGTATTACATTCTATATATGTTAGCAATACGTTATGTATGTGTCCCTTTAACATCATTGTTCTGCGTATGCCAGCATTTTAGAGGAATTTAGATATGTTGACATAAGCTTGTTAAATCGTCATGGTGTGACAGGGCCCTTAGAAGTAAAGAAGAGTAGAGGTTCAGCAATCTGTGAGAACCTGCATCTACAAATTGTAGAACAATTTCAGAATAATCTTCAATGTAAAATTGCAAAGACTTTGAATATTCCATCATCAAAAGATCCCAAGAATCTGGAGGCATCTCTGTGTGCAAGAGACACAGCTGTAAACCACTACTGGATGCTGGTGATCTCTGGGCACTCTTGCGGCACTGCGTTGTACACAGGCATGACTCTATCATGGAAATCACTGCATGGGCTCAGGAACACTTCCAGAAATCACATTCTGTGGACAGTGGACACAGCTGGCCATGCCATCCGCAAATGCAGGTTAAAGTCTACTGTGCACAGAAGTCATATGTGAAAATGATCCAGAAATGCTGCCATCTTCTCTGGGCCGAAGCTCATTTAAAATGGAATGAGGCAAAGTGTAAAACTGTTCTGTGATCAGACAACTTTTTTTGAAAATTATGGATGCTGCGTCCTCCACACTAAAGAGGAGAGGGATCTGCCAGCATATCAGTGATCAGTTCAAAAGCCTGCATCTTTGATGGTTTGGGAGTGCATTAGTGCTTATGATAATGGCAACTCATCTGGAAACGCACCATCAATGCTAAAAGGTATATAAATAGGTTTTAGAGCAACATATGCTCCCCTCCAGACAATATATTTTCAGGGAAGCCCTTGCAAATTTTCATAAGACAATATTCAACAGTATGGCTTAAAAGTAAAAGAATCCAGGCCCTGGAGTAGCCTGCCTGCAATCCAGACCTTTCACCAGTTGAAAACATTTGACACATTAAGATACACAAAACTCATCAAGACCTAGGCCTGTTGAGCAACTGGGATTCTATATCAGACAAGAATGGGACAACAGTCCTCTCCCAAAGGTCCAGCAGTTGGCCTCCTCAGCACTCAGACATTTACAGACTGTGGATAAAAGAAGAGAGGATGCCACACAGTGGTAAACATGGCCCTGTCCCAACTTTTTTGAGACATGTAAATGCCATTAAATTCAAGATGAGCTAGTATTTTTCATGAAATAAAATGCCTCCCTTTAAACATACGATTAGGCATAGGCATATTGATACTCCTGCATAGATACTTCAATACCTGCCAGTCAATATTTTGGAGTCAAAGCTTTTTTAAATATCGTGATGCCACGGTACTAATACAAAATGTGCAATTTGTTTTCACTACTGAGAGTTTTAGGCATTAAATTTATGTGTGTAGAGCAGCCCGGGCGTAATTTAAATGGTCTTCCGTGTCACGTGAGGATGATCTCTTAGATGTGAGAGCTGAAGGCTCACTGCACAGCTTCAGTCAAGCACTGCCTCAATTCTCACTCCAATGTCTTAGTAAGTAAAAGAAAGAAAACTAAGAAAAGACAGATGAGCATTAGCTGTTTTCACTGAAAAACACTGGTGCCTGCAAGCAAGTGTTCATAATTCACACAAATGGATGATGAGAAGTAAGAATTAGGTCAATGTCTGAATTATCGTTCAGTGTAATGAAAACAAGTGACATGATTTTGCCTTTTGTTGTAGATGAGGTTGTGTTGTGATGTTTTAATGGTTTAATGCAGATTCTTGAGCACTACGGTGATCTTTCAATTTAAGAAATGTTATTGATTTCGTATTAATTTGAGGTCTAATTATTTTTTACAAGTGTAAAAAGTTTTTTAAATCTTATTTTTACCCAATTTACTCATAGATCTATTTTATTATCAGTTTAAAGAAATCCTTTAAAGTATTTATGTTCATCAGTTTTATTCATATTGCCCTTGCGATTTTCCTTTAAGGGTAAAAAAGTATGGGTATAGATGAAAAAGCACCATAAACAAATGGTGTCATATCGAAAGCAAAAATGTTGGTATCGCCCATCCCTGCACTGGATCTGTTTTCTATGTTCTTATGTGAATTAAATATTGGTTTATGAGATTCACAGATCATGTGCATATATTCGATATTCAGAGTCTTAATGTGAAGATCTGTAACTCATTTAAATATTACTGTTATTCTTAATAACTTGTTTTCGTGCTGTTGTGACATAATTTCTCTCGGGACATATCTCTTTCTATCGACAGGCGATGTCTGGCTTTCATTTCATTTAGGGAAGCTAGTAGCGCTATCATTTGAAGAGAGGAGGTAAAATATAATCTTACAACTCAATATTTTTTACACCGTCTTATTTAAAGGTGAGCATGTTTAGTCTCGCTGTCGTTCACTTTTTGGTTTCTCTCGGTTCCCAGCTAGCGTTAGCAGCAGCGGTTTGATATCATTAAAAACAAGCTCCATTTAGACTGACTGCAACTCAAACAGATGAACAGAAACGCAAGTCAAACAAAAGCGTGCCGTCGTGTCCTTGACTTTTCATTCATTCCTAAACTGTCACTGCAGTGCACTGACAGCAGGGTTTCGAAAACAAACCCTTCCGGCCCACAGCTGAAGCTACGCGCTAGCTAAATGATTATTTATCGCTCAGTTTTCGCACTCGGCTACTTTAAATCAAATGCAAAATATTACAGGCACCCATACCCTCCTTCCCGACCTGCCGTCAGGTCGAGACTGGTCCGGTGAGCGATGAATTCGCTGAAGATGAGGCCCTAAAACACAGCGAAACCACATCCAGCCGGCCATTCTTCCACCAGTACGACTACGGAAGCCTGCACCGACTAAAAGTGGCAAACGCGAAGCGCTCTGCAGCTCTTCTGATTTAAAAAAACGAAGGCAACATTACAGACAAAAACTTTATTTAAATTATAGTTAAACATACACCAAAACACAACTACTACACTGAAAATAAAATATGATACTACAGGAAGTAAATCCATGAAAAGTTAATGAGACATGGGAGCTCCATACACTGCTGCACATGTGGGACAATTTTGGAGCCTTAGAGAATTATTTTAACCACTTTACCGGTTAACAATAGTTTAGTATACAAAAAAAAAATATCAAAAACTGTGTATCATTTCCCTAAAGCACTGAAGTTTTTCTTCAAATCCCAGCTCTGACATTCAGCTGTTACTTGTGTTTAAAAAGGCCTTCTGCAGGAGCTGGGAACTGAGCAGATGTGACAGCTGGATGTGGGAGAGATGTGGGTAGGTGATCAGCTCTGACACTGCTCGTATCTGAAAACAGAACGCAAAGACAAACTCACACACAAAAAATCTCCTGTGCCCCAGTCTCTTTTATTCTTCCTTAAACACAAACACAGACAGCCCACGCAACAACAGCACACGGGTGAAGGAGCGCTGCCTGTCAGCGCATGGCGTGATATTATGCCACAGTGTCAGAGTGATGTTCAGACTGGGTTGATTGGTGAGTGTGAGAAGAATGTGAGGGGCACATGAGTGACAGTGCAAACACACAACATACAAAAGCACACACAGGTGATGCAACTCTTTTTGCTTACCACTCCAGTTCCTTATAGATATCATCCTCTTCTCTTGGCTTTAAATCCTGACATAAGGCAGAAAAGGGGAAGGCAGGGAGAGAGAGAAGGAGTGGGACAGTGAAGAGAAGGATAAAGAGATGTACTCAGGCCAGATTTATGTCCCTCTAGAGTGTAATGAGATTGATTTGTTAATACCACTAATGTAAGGGTGACACTTGATAGGCAATGGGTTTATCCGAGAGAAGGCTGATAGATTAGAGGAGAGGACTGGAAGTGAGACGGAAGATGTATCTGCTGACAGCTTAGGGAGGGCGCAATAGAGAGAATGAGACTTTGTATGCACTAGTGGATGTGTGCATCTCAGTTTCTTGCACAGACACATACATGCACAGTGCCTGTATGTGTGTGAACTCAGAGGACAACACAATAACTCACCATGTAGACTGAACCCTGGGGAGGGGCCTGTTGGGAGGCAAGAAAACAGGTTTAATGAACATCAAATGACGGAGAGGGAGGGGCACTTGAAGTCAGAAGAAAACAGAAGCAGGCGAGGGAAAGAAAACATAAAAAGTGCACTATAGAGACAAGAAAGTAAAAGGGGAGGGGAGGGGAGGGAAAGAGAGAAAAGAAAAAGTGCTAAATACCAGAGGGGCAATGTAGGAGAGGGGAAAATGAGGACAAAATTCATCAGAAGAGATTTAGTTATTCAAAATGTCTGAATTCATCACCTGTCTGATATCTTCAGGGTTCTCATAGATGTTCTCTGCTTCACCCGATCGGACAGACAGAGATTGCTCAATACCTGAGTACAAAAAGACAGTTACCACACACACTCAGCTGCAGAGGGAGGGAGGAGATGTGGGCAGATTCATTACAACAACCCCAGAGGATGTCACGGCCCAGATCACTCAGTGGCAGCCGACAGGGGCCAAAGATGGACAGAACACGGAAAGCTGTCAAAACCAAAAACGCCAGAAGACTCACCACCATCAGAAATGTGTTTCTGTCTCCATAGCAACACACCGACAGCTGCGGCAACCAGGGGCACCAGGAGTAATAAAGCAGAGAGAGAAGGGAGCAGGGAGGGGGTGGTGACACTGGCACTCTCTACAAAAGAAAAAAGTGAGAGAAAGAGAAAGAAAAACAGATGAATTTTTCCAAGAACTGTGCTAATATAAACTCACAGAGCTGTGAGTGTGTGTGGTTGAATGACATGAAGGCTGCCCGGGAAGTTATTGCTGTTTGCTCTTCAGTTTGTTCTAGTCAAGCAGGGGAAACCTTTTCCTAACACTTGGAGCTGTATTTTAGGACATTTTGTACTTACAATTTCCTCAACATGTTACATACATTTGCATCATACTGCTGTCAGTCACAGACAAAGGGTGCAGTGAAATAAGGCGAGGAAATCTAGACTCTGACAGACACAGTGAATAGTCTATACAGCAGCTTAGAAGACATCGATCTGACAGACCCTCAGTCTGGACACTAAAGGCTGTCAATTTGAAATGTGGATGAGAAGAAGAAAAGCACCAGTATCAAGGAGACCAGATATTCTCAGATCATTACAACAAAACCTCAAATACCACCTCCATACAAAGTACTTTATGCAAATCCAAATTATTCCACTTATTATTTTCTAAATAAAATGTAGGTAAACTCTGGGAATGCTTGCCTTTGTCCCTTGACATCTGATCCCAGCAACCAAATGCTTCAAGGCAAACTGACAGATAATGGAGAATCGCAGTCTTACGGGCATTCCCAGTCAATGCAGTATTGAAAAACAGGTGGTTAGAAAGCGTAGGCATGATAATCACAAACATTACATAAGCACAACATTAGCTCACTGTTGTACAAGTCAAATTTTGTGGGAAGAGCACACGTGTGTGATTAAACTTGTCAGGATTGTTTGCATAATGAGGGTGACATCAGTCTTGCAAAATAGAGCCACTGGGCAACATGAGAAGCAGGAAGGAGGTGCTTGTTTCTACAGAGATTGTGGTAAATTAGTGTACCTCAACAAATGCACCGTTGTCTGACTGCTCACTGTACATAGAGCACAAGCAATTAGATCCGTCAGACATCTTTGGATTACGCAAGAGAAATCTGTACACACATCATAATATAAAATTACACAACTGGCATTTATTAACAACCCTTCCTAGGGTTCTCTAATGAGCAGAAAACAGGCAAAAGTAAAGTTAACTTCTGCCCTCCTCTCATCAACTTTCCACAAATTTTGTTTGAAAGAGGATTGGCCCCTAAGGCTTCACCTTAGCCCTGGTGTCTTGGCTTTTAGCCAGCTTCAAAAATAATCAATCATTATGTGCTGTGTGAGGTGTAATTGATTGGTGAGTGAGTGTAGAGGTTGCTAATGGAATATTGTAGTGAGAGCTGACCCCAAGACTGACCTGCTCTGTTCTCCGTGCCAGCTTTAACGCATGAATTATGGTAATTGAGCACAGTGAAGTGAGGCATAAATGGCCCCAGTTTCTCATGACCACTTCTCCTCTTCTTTCTTTCTTTCTTTCTTTCTTTCTTTCTTTCTTTCTTTCTTTCTATGCATGTCTCTCACTTTCCTCTATCATTACTGTCCTCCATTGCCATTTCCTCCCCACCTCATCTATTTATCTCAAATGA
Source organism: Etroplus canarensis (assembly GCA_015106775.1). Classification (NCBI taxonomy): domain Eukaryota; kingdom Metazoa; phylum Chordata; class Actinopteri; order Cichliformes; family Cichlidae; genus Etroplus; species Etroplus canarensis. The sequence continues at coordinate 1,393 of VUQH01032638.1, read as the reverse complement.
GGCAGGGGTGAGTTATATCAGTGTGATTGTAGAGTAGAGTGCCTGATAGGAGGCATCCAAAGAACTGCTATAATGCTTTGCAAATGATGGACAAACTGAAGATAGAAAATGACTGCAAAAATTCCCTGACATTTGAAGTACGCTGTGTGCTGCTCAACACAATAATTGGTTCAATTTTGCGTTCTTTGAATTGTGCCACCAGTGAAAGAATTTTGATAATGCACTGTTATTTTAACTTCTACACCAAGTACTCTACCTGGCTTACATTTAATTTAATATCCTAAAATGATAAATGTCAGGTATTGGTGCGCTAAAATTTGTGTCAATTCCCTCTCAAAGATAACCCCTTACAAAAATAACACCATCTCAAGATGCCTTGCGGAAAAAACAGTTTATAAACCTTAAACTGTCACTGCTTATTGTCACATTATTTATTATTAACCATGAATTTTTGTGCTATCTTGCACTATTGCAGTGTTTGTGCAGCCTGACACTTTTCAACAGAAAAATGTAGGTCATCCAGCACTCACATTATTTGAGTTCTCACTCTGCTCAGTCTAAATTCCCCATGACATACTGGAAAATGCAACACTTGTCATATTTATACTATTTACAGTTGCAATAAAAAGTTTGAATTCCCAGGATTTATTAACTGATTACTCATAATGCCCAATCTTCATCTAAGTCACAATTATAAACTTGACCAAATGAACACACACTGAGTTATCAGTCAGAATGCAGGCTGAAAGAAGGTCATTGAACTCTTATTGCCAAACCTCCTTTCACAGCAACAGTCTCAATAATGCACAATAACCAGAAGGAACTTTGATACACTCTTCTTTCAGTTCATCAGTATTTCTGGGATGTCTTGATTGAACAGCCCTCTTCTGGTCATGCCACAGCATATCAGCTGGGTTAGGGTCAGAGCTCAGAATACGTGTAATGTTTGCAGGACACCCACCCATGAGGGAGAGTAGCAGCAGTCCTGATCTTCCTCCAGTTTTTCTTGTAAACTGGTAAACACCCAGGTCTTGAGAAAAAAAATCTGGAGCCCTTTCTGGCTTTACATATTTCTATAATACTTCTTTTAACATCATGTGAGACACAGCCTGTTTCACACCAAGCAGTCGTTTTTTTTTTTTTGTTTTGTTTTGTACAGCCAAGTGTTCACCACAGCCGGGGGCGGCCGTGGTGCAGAGGTAGAGCAGTCGGCCTCTGATCAGTTGATTGCAGGTTTGATTCCCACTCTGCCGGCCCATGTGTCAATGTGTCCTTGGGCAAGACGCTTAACCCCACGTTGCTCCTGATGGCTTGGTTAGCGCCTTGCATGGCAGCTCTGCCGCCATCTGTGTATGAATGGGTGAATGAGTGTAATTGTAAAGCGCTTTGAATG
>VUQH01032636.1:0-29924 GCA_015106775.1 Etroplus canarensis | reverse complement strand
GTCAATTGGAAACAGGCCGTAATGCGATCGGGTATAAAACAAGCACCTTAGAGAGACAGAGTCTCTCAGAAGTAAAGATGGGCAGAGGTTCAGCAATCTGCCAGAATAGACTGCTTACAAACTGTGAGGCAATTTTAGAAATATGTTAGTAAAAATGGAAAGAATTTTGTATTGTATTGTATGAATTTTGAATTTTCCATCATCTCCAGTACATGATATCATCAAAACAATCAAAGAATCTGGAGATACAGTATCTGTGTGTGCAAGGGACACAGCCAAAAACCAATACTGGATGCTTGTGATCTTTGAGCCTTCAGGCAGTACTGCATTGCAAACAGGCATAATTCTGTCATGGAAATCACTGCCTGGGCTCAGGAAAGCTTTCAGAAATGGGGGTCTGTGAACACAGTTAGCTGTGTTATCCACAAATATACACTACCAGTCAAGACTCTGGATACACTTGGCCATACTCCACTATGGCCAAGCATGTCCAAACTTTTGACTAGTAGTTGGAGGGAATTAAATACATGATTGGTATGACATTATGGCTAGATCTGGGACATAATTTTTACAAAATAATAATTTTTTGAAATTCAGTAGTAGGGCAATTGTGGGTGTTATCCCAAATGCCAAATGTAAGCCACCTATGTTAATCTTTCTTTTTTTTTTTTTTGTTCCCATGAACCTTGTTGAGTTTTGTGGTTACAGAAAAAGAAATCCTTCCATCTGCTGATGAGTTAAAACTATTTGAAGCAGTCTACAGCAGAATGATCCATGGGCTTGCCACTATCTCAGATAAGTAATCCCTGTTCTTTTATTGAAGCAAGAGTTTTTTCCACTCTGTAGAGGTTTGACTCTATATTGCCAGTCCAGACCTTTATGAGTAATGGTCTGTTACATCGGTGATCCCCTCCCCACCTCTTGCAGCTCCAATCACTCTGGTGATGGTACTGCTGAAAAGTGTTGGGATAAACTTGCCCTGGGCAGTAATTCTATGGATCACACTGAGCTTACACAGTCTCAGTTAAACATAAAGTATCCCCACTCAGGAAATTAGATCATGGTGAAGCATGTAATTAAACAATTAAATGTCAAGGAGTCACTGACCCTTGACACTTGTTGTCCCCCAAAAACAGTCTGTCACTGAGGTTTGACACATTATCAGTGAAGGTACTGGTGTTTTTTTTTGTTTTTTTTTTAATCTCATTAGTGATTAAAATAGAAAAGGTTAAGCTGCCACTTTTCATACCATAACGCTGTCTATCGGATGTTTATAACATAAGCAGCAAACATCAGAATTCATTTAAATTCATATCATTCATATTCATATTAGAATTAGTACAAATGCAAATGTTCTATTCAAAGTGTAATAATATAATGTTTGTCACATTTCTCCTTTTTTCCTACTGGATTTTGTCTTATAGGTCATTTATAGTCTTTGTGAGCAAATTTAAATCTATTTGGGCTGGTTAACCAACTTTACTGAAGTGTAAATATTTCTGTGATCCAATATAATTAAATTAATTCCAATATTAAATCCCAGTGCAAAGGATACACTGTGTAGTCAGTCAAAATAAATATAATTTAATATAACAATGAATATTTCTGAAGAATTCTGAAGCCTAGTTGTCAGAGCCATACATCCTTTACAGTACAATACATTACTCAACATTATTGTAACACTGCTACCCTCCTGTGGACCCACTGCCCAGAGGAGGGCCTGTAGGGGTCCAGTGCAATGTGGAGTGGGTAGTGGTCAAAGGCAGAGCTCTGAATATGGAACATTACCTCTTGGTGGAGAAATTATCTGAGCTGGTGCATGAGGCTGAGAGACAATGGCTGAATAGTCATTCTTGCTTTAACTAACAACTCAGGTTCTGAAACCAATCTTCCTGAGAGGGACTGGACACTATTCCACTGTGTAGTTGCTCTCAGTGAGAGATGGCAAATCAGCATGGATCAGCATATTTGTATTACCCTGGGTCAGTGCCTGCATGTTGGGATTTTCCCCAGTTGAAAAGAGTTACTTCCCTGCACCTTCAAGTCAGAGAACGGGCCCTGACTGATGTCTGTGGTTATGCGAGAAAAAGCATTTCAGATTACCTGGCCTTCTTGGAGTCACTGACTGAGCTATTAGAAGGAGAACCAGCTGGGGACTCAATTGTCCTACTAGAGGACTTCAGTGATCACATGGTCCATGACACTGAAATCTGGAGAGGCACAACTAGGAGGTTCAACCAGACTATATGTCCTTTTGTTGACCTGGAGAAGGTATTAGACCATGTCTCTCAGGGGGACTGCTTCAGGAGTATGGGCCATTGGGCCTATTTTTACAGGCTATTTGGTCCTTATACAGTAGTGAGAGCTTGGTCCAATGGCCAGCAATAAGTTGGACTCATTATCAGTGGTTCTTGGACTCCACCAGGGTTGCCCTTCGTCACCAATTCATCTGGAATTTTTATGGACAGAACTTTAGGTGCAGCAAAAGAGCGGAGGAATCAGATTCAGCTTTCTGCAGGTGCTGTTCGACACGATGTAAAGATCGGTGTAAAGATCGGTGCAGCATAACGCTGATGCTGTATTGGTCTGTTATGATACTGCACTGGTTTGTTACATTCCCACTCTCACCTACCAGAGATACAAGTGGCAGAAATGAGCTCGTTTAACAAAGGTGTCTTTTATTGGTGGGAGTTCAGTCATTTGGGACGGGCTCAGAGTAGAGCAGCTACTCCTCCACATCAAAAGGAGCCGGTTGAGCTGGTTCAGGCGCCTGACTAGGATGCCTTCTGGACGACTCCTTGATGAGACGCTTTGGTGTATGTTCAAATGAGGGGGAGACCCTAACGCAGACCCAGGCCACGCTTGAAAGATGACATCTCTCAGCTGGCATGGGAGCACTGCAGTGTCTCACCAGAAGTGCTGGAGGAGGTGGCCAAGCAGGGGAAGACCTGGGAGTCTCTGCTTAAACTGCTGCCCCCACGACCTGGACTTGGACAAGCAGTCCATTCATCTATCCATGAATGCATGAATAGATGAATTAATTGTAAATGTTGGCCAGATGTCTTTAAAAAAACAAAACAAAATAAAAAACAAAACATGTTATGACACTTCCCTATTTATATATATATATCAGTTTTCTTAGTGTGGCTTTTTTCAACTGGAGACACACTATATTCATATTTTTATTATTTTAAAAAGCAAAAACAACCCCATAGCTGCTAAATTTTTAATTATTTTGAACACCAGACTTTATCATTAATTACTCTTATACAGCTGTCATTTTTAATTTAGATTTTACATCCTAGCTTAACTGCTAAATTGCAATTAATATGAATTTTTTCTTAATATGAATCCTTTTGTGCTCAGAAAAAGAAGAAAACACCAGCAATTTTTTAGGTCTCAGTACACAACTAACCTTACTGCTGATTTTAATGACTCCCTCCCTTCATTTATTCTCCCTCTCCCTGAATTTTCTTCAAATGTATTGTTCTGCTGGGAAGATTTTTGGCTCTCACTGCCATCCTGACACAAAAATGTCTGCTTCACTAAAAATGCACACAGGTTTGCATAGCCACTGTGAGTAACAAATACAGCAAGTATCACTTTTTGTTATTTTGGTTTGCTTCATTCTGGGGTATAGCACATTTTTGCAATGATTTCCTCATGATGATTAAGGAATAATCTGTTATGTCATGTTCAAGTGACAAAGTCTGTCCACAATATGGTTACCAGTGTTGTTAAAGATTATAAATGAACCACTTCATTTTCTCTTTGATTGATTGAAGAAACAGCAGGTTGCACAGATATCCCTTTAAACTACTGCTGCAAATGTGCCATCCATCCATGTATCCTCTTCCACTTATCTAATTATGGTTGCAGGGGGTCTAGAGCCTATCCCAGCTGTCATAGGGCAAGAGGTAGCTTACAATGTGGACAGGGTGCCATTCTATAGAAGGGAAAATGAGTTAACCCAAAGCTATAAAATAGTGCAATACACACTAAAAGGAATGACTTAATTCTGTGTTTACTGTATTCTGGCCCAGCTTGCTCAAATGGTTCGAAGGTCATGTCAGGTAACTTTGTACAACCACTCAAGTAAACATGGATTTGGAGTGAACCTTCTACAGTATGTTCCCTCAGGAGTGTTATTCACAAACATTGTGAGAGAACAAAATTCGTCAGAAAAACAAGAGTTTCTTGTTAAACAGACTGCCCTTTAAAAAATGACAGCCTTGGATATGAAAGCTCATTAGTGGCTTTCTTTTATTACAAGTTTCTGTTAGCTCATTTAATGATCAATCCATCAATTCAGTGCTGTTACACCTGTGGAAAGATGTTAGAGAAATTGTAGACAAGACAAGACAACAACATGAGTTCGAAGATGTGACAGCTCACACTCTGTGCCAATCATCCATGTCTCTGTTAATTGGCTGTGCTGCTTATTGTTACTGCTACAGTTTCTGATGGACATCACCTTCAAGATTAGTCTTATGTCTTAGTGCAACTCATTAGTACTATAAACATGCTAAAGATAATTATTTTCACTTAGTTTTTGCAAATAGATTGGACTGAAGCATATGCAAGAATTCATTATGCAAGAACAACCATTATGAATGTACAAAAACAAAAACATTCAGACTACACCTGCAGTTTAAACAGTAAGTGAGCATCTCATGTTATGCATTTAAGTGTCAAGACTTTAGTCGATTATTTAGATTGAGCCAAAAGCAAAGCCAAAAGCCAAACAAATTAAAAATTCTGTAGAATGTGTTCTCTTAAAAAAGATTTAAAATGCTCTCTATTACTAGGGACATCTCAACTCCAGTTCTTCAAAGCAAAGCATACCTAAAAAAAGGACCAGGGTTTTTATTTGATTTATATTAAAAGGTTTATTATGCAGTAGTCAAGTAAAAATATCCTTTCAGGTGGAGAATTCTCTCCATTCTTACCAAGTCTAAAATGGGTTATTAGATAAGATAAAACTGGCCCAAAATATGACTCTTTCAGAGAGGCTTTTTTCTAGAGAACAGAAGTCTTTAGCACTTAGGAGTTTTCACCCATTCATTTACCACCTTTCTAGAGAGTGGAAGCATTGCTGGTGAAGCAAAATGTGAGGGAGTGAAAAGTCTCCATCAAAATCCTAAAAAATATATTAGGATATTTTTAGATGCATATGAAATGGGACTGTGTTTCAGAATAGGAACAGTAATATTGATAGAAACATCACCTTTCCATAGCTTAACTTGTCCTTGACCGTATTAGTACTGCTGAGGTAGAGGTAGAGGTAAAATCTGTGGACATAAAGACAAACCCAGTTCCAAAAAGATGGGAATGAGATGTTAAATTTAAATAAACACAATGCGATGATTTTTAATCTCATAAACCAATATTTTATTCACAGAAAAACATCGAAAACATATCAGTTGGAAGTGAGACAATTTCATGAAAAGTACTAGCTCAACTTGAATTTATTGGCAGCAACTTGTCTCAAAAAAAAGTTGGGAGAAAGAAAACAGAAGGCTGGAAAAATAAGTAGTACTCAGAAGAAACAGCTAGAGAAGTGTTGCTGCCATCAAATGGAAGATGAGCTAGTGTTTTTGATGACATTGTAAAATGTCTAATTTCAATATTAAGTATATTTTTATGTTGTTTAGTAAATAAAAACTTTGTTTATGAGATGTGCATTGTATTTTTATTCATATTATACATAGCGTCCCAACTTTTTTTGGAATTAGGGTCTTTTAAAGATTATCCTTTGTTAAGCTTTATTGCTCATTTGGAAGTTCACGAGAATTTCAAATAACTGGTATGCATTCATGTATTTGCATGATTTAGTCCACATTACAACAGCTGTGTTTGAGGGTTACTTAGCTTACAGCCTAGCACTTTTTCCTCACTTAAAAATGACATATTTTCCAGAAGCTTATTGCCTTGTCTTTAAGCTATGGTGGTTTGCTTCCCATATTATAAATAAAAAGATTTGTGGATTTAGAAAGTCCCTCTATACCTAAACCTGGAAGCCAATATTGTTTGTTATTTATATTTTATAATTTCTATTCACTCTATTGATTCTGACCAATTCAAGGCAATTTTGTATTATTTGGTGAAGAATTAGAATATTTTTGTGAAGAAAACTGAGATAGAGGCTGAAAAGAAAAGAAGACAATTTGCCAAGACCTTCACAGTTATTGGAAACAAGGCTTGAGGATTCCATGCAATGGAAAAAAAAAATTTGAATTAATTTTCAAAGTTTTTAAAGTAGATCAGTTATCTTTGCCTTTTCTTGCTTGGAAATAGATCAATACAAGTTTATTGTGGAACAGAAAATTGCTAATCAGCACCTCAAAAGAGCATGACCAAATGAGCCAATCACACTGTGAATTCTAAATTAAATACCACTGTCGTCTTTGATTTTTCTCTAAATCTCAACAAATTTATACTTATCCTATTATCTAATAATGCCTGTGTGTAACAGCACAGATACCTTTGTGTGTGTGTGTGTGTGTGTGTGTGTGTGTGTGTGTGTGTGTGTGTGTGTGTGTGTGTGTGTGTGTGTGTGTGTGTGTGTGTGTGTGTGTTCAATAACATAATTTGTTTTTTGTTTTGATGTATGCCTTTCATTGCTGGAGTTTTCTAAAGCATGCAAACCAATAAATGCAACTGGCTAAATAATTAGAGCATGGCAACTGACCTGTCCTTGCTCGCTTTCTGTCAGTTTGACATTTTTCCCAAGCTTTGACGAGACAATACAACATGAATAAAACACTATAACACCATGGTAACACAAGTAATAGATGCAGACTGAAGATCTTGTTTAATTTAATGGTCCAGATGGCTGGGTAGAGGCTTCAGTACTAAATCATGACAGTTGGAAATCTGCATTGCACTTTCTGGCAATGAAGTAGCCATGTGTACTTAGTCTTTACAAATACTTATAATATATACATGTATGCAGCTTTTTTATCACCGCATTATTAGACATAATATTAGAATTGTTGCATTTTGGGCTCCAATTTTTATTTGATTTCCTGCTGCCAGAAAAATAAAAGTTTTATTGTATGATTTCTCTAAAGATAAATTCTGATGGTTTCCCTCCCATCACACAAACATAAATTACTAAACTCTGTTTGAGAGTGAGATGGCAGTGAATATTGATGCAACTACTCCACTGGTGTTCAAAGAAAGTGCATCACCCATCACCCAGACCTTAATCCTCAATGAACTTTTGGCATCTTGTAGCATCTGCAGGTACCAGAAAATTCAAAGACCTTCCATGAACTTTGGGATCCATAATTTGTGCTGGAACCACAAACTATTAGCTGATTATCTTGTTCAGGCTTCAACAGTATGCTGCTATTGTCGGTGCCAGAGGCAATGTAGATAAATATTAGTTTGTGCCTATTAGTTTGGTAACTTTTTGTTTTCCACTGATAAATTGCTGTAACTTTAGGGTTTCTGATAACATTTTAGCTATTCCTGTCATGTTTACCAAAACTGCTGCATAAAGGTTGCAAATGCTTGGTTTGTGATGTTTGAGAGCACTGTCACCAGCCAGTGGTTGTTCCTGAACTATGAAAAAATTTATAAAGTATCTGACTGAATGAGGTTCAAATAGTTCCAATGTGGTTAGTGCATGGTAAATGTGCTGAGAAAGCTCTGAGACAGTATGTTGCCTTTTAGTTTTTTCTAATCCATTTTAAAAATAAAATTATAATATAACAGAGAGAGTGAGAACCATTTAAAAATTTAAAAAAATTATATCCAAGTCATGAATATTTTGAATGGTTATGTTGTAAGCAATTCCTTGCTTATGACACCCTGTTGATTTATGATTATAATCTCCTCAGATCATTATTGCCAAATGCAGACACTGTTTTAGAGCATCAGCAGCCCACAATATATATAGCGTTATCATCAATTATATGCAAATCGCAAATGGAAATACATTATCTCTGGATGATTTGTATCAGTAATTAGATGCCAGAGAGGCAGCATGGCTCTGGATATTTGATATGGCAGACCTATGGCCTCAGTCACTGTCTAGCAGGTAAACTCATTCTAATAGTTGGGATCGACAAGAATAGCATCAGGCATTCCAGTCAAGTCTGGCTCTTCTCCTCTCTAATGTGGATGCACATTCGATCTGAGTGCTGTTACTGTCAAATATAGTAATGACCATTTCTTCCTACTGATAAAAATAGGATGCACGCAAATCCTTAAAAGAGAAATGTATATTTTAGCATTGTAAATTATGCAGATGGAGTAACAAAACACATTGGAGATATGAACACACTAAGATATGATTTTATCCCTTGTGAGCCACAAGTACACATGCTATGTGAGTGCACATAAAACACCAAACAAACTCATCTGCATGTTGAATTAATATTTATAAAAGCAATGTAATGTGTATCCCACTGATAGTCTAATGTTTGTGTCCAGGAGAGAATTAGAGAAGGAAGCCAAGTGCCTCTTGTGCTCTCAGCATGGGTGCCCAGCATAAACAACAAACTCCACACATCATCTTGCTTCTGTGGTATTTAGTTAGTGTTGCAGCAGTGCTGCATTTGAAAAAAAAGGGAAAACCAACTGGGGTCATGCTCCAGTTTTGTTTGTCAATCTGTGATGCATCCCAAACAGTTGACCATGCAATTGCACCCTCTCTCTGAAGTACACTCGTAATTAAGATAATTAACTGTTGTATGTTTAATAATGCACAAAAACAGTACTGAAATCATTACTGCCTCATATAAAATGAATCCATAATTTTGCCTTTAAATGCTTATTGCTTTAATTAAACAGACAGAAAATTAAAACACATATGACACACAAATACACGATACATTATAGCTATCTGCTGCAGGGCTTAATCATGTATTCTAATTCTAACATATTGTATATAATGTCCAACTTTGGAGCTATTTATGTTACACTTGAACTTTATAGATTGCTCAAAACAATTGAAGGAACACTTTAAAAACACATCAGATCTCAATGAGAAAAAAAATCATGCTGGATATCTATACTGATGTGAACTATGTAATATGTTAGGAACCAAAGGATACCACATCATTCGATGGAAATGAAAATTATCAACCTAGAGAGGGCTGAATTTAAAGACACTCTGAAAATCAAAGTGAAAAAATTATGCGACAGGCTAGTGCCTTTTGCCACAATTCCATTGCAGCAATTCAAAATAGTACACCCACATGCTTGTTTGCGTGTTTGACAACATTGGCACATGCTCCTAAGATGACGAACAATGTGCCTTTGGGGGCTCTCCCCCCAGATCTGGCCTAGAGCATCACTGAGCTCCTGGATTGTCTGAGGTGCAACCTGGTGGTGTCGGATGGACCTAAACTTACATTATGTTCCCACTGCAGGCAAAAGTGACCTGAATCGGAATTTTTTGCCCATATGTGACCCATATCTGATTTGTCTTTGGCTGTCGGATTCAGGTCACTCCCATATGTAGTCTTAATTTTGATACATATCCGACGTTTTTCATAGCATCCTTAGTCTGAACGGTCATGTTGCATTTCATCTGACTTTTCTGTGCTGAAAGATGTTACAGGCAGCATAACATCCTTTATGGCTTTTCTAGATGCATTCACTTCTGCTCAGGGTGAACCTGCTCTCATCTGTGAAAAGCATAGGGCTCTAGTGGCAGACCTGCCAATTCTGGTATTTTATGGCAAGTGCCAATCGAGCTCCGCAGTTCCAGGCAGTGAGCACAGGGCTCACTAGAGGACATCAGGCCCTCAGTCCTCTCTCATGAAGTTCTTTCTGATTGTTTGGTCAGAGACATTCACACCACTGGCCTGCTAGAAGTCATTTTGTAGGGCTCTGGCATTGCTCATCTTGTTCCTCCTTGAACAAAGGAGCAGATATTAGTCCTGGTGATGGGTTAAGGACTTTCCACGACCCTGTCCAGCTCTCCTAAAGTAACTGCCTGTCTCATGGAATCGCCTGACACAGCAAACCTTACAGAAATGTCACATATTGATGTGCCATCCTGGAGGAGTTAGACTACCTGTGGAACCTCTGCAGGTTCCACGTGTCACCTCATGGTACCAGTAGTGACACTGACCCTAGCCAAATGCAAAACTAGTGAAAAAAAAAAACAATCAGAAAAGATGAGGAGGGAAAAAAATGTCAGTGGCCTCCACCTTTAAAACCATTCCTGTTTTGGGGGTCATCTCATTGTTGTCCCTCTAGTGCACCTGTTGTTGATTTCATTAACACCAAAGCAGCTGAAACTGATCAACAACCCCCTCTACAACTTCCTCATTAAATCTCACAGGTTGTATCTAGGTGGAGCCAGAATGAGAATGAATAAGCTAAAAGAACTGTTGAGATTACTTGTGTGTGCAGCAGAAAGGGGCACCAATTAACTTTTTTTCTTATATAAGCTAGACTACTTTAGCTTTTCATACAGTACTAAAAGCCAAAACTTAAAAAAATTATGCAGGTTCATAGCTGTGTGTACTTTCTTGAGTTGGTAAAATCATTTTTTTTGGCATTTTCTTCTTCCAAATGAGGATGATTATATCAAGAGTTAATATATTTAGCTACTATAAATTATTTCTATATAGACTTCCTTCAGAGATAATGTCAAGCTTAACTGAATAACATTTTAAGAGCCTAATGATGTGAATGAGGCTTTATGCTAAAATGCACTACATTTTTCATTTTATTGATATGAAATATGCATATTCTTTGATTAAGTCAACACAGGATGTGAATGACAAAGACATAATCTTTCAATGGCCTGTCAGATGAAGTTGGAAATGCAAAAATCTATTTTATTGTGGAAACCTGAGCAAAAAATGTTAATTTTCTGCTCGTTTGAGTCAGTTATTGCTTTCAAAATGTTGATCATCAGGTACATTATCAGGTACGACACACATGAGAATGCAGCGATTTCCCCACGGGATTAATAAAGGATTCTGATTCTGATTCTGATGTTTGAAATCCAAGTACAGCCCAATTCAGAGATAAAAGAAAACCAGAATTTAAAAAAACTGAAACTATGTAACTAATTTGTTTTAAAATGTCTGCTTGGTCAAGATCATAAATATCAAGAGGTTTGCTTAGATTAATTTCAGGTTATTTGACCATCCAAGGACCCATAAAGTTGGGGATAGTGTGTTTACTGGTATCAGCGAACCAGCTGGTATGGCTTCACTGCATTTGCCAAGAAATTCTCAATTTTCAATCTAGCATAGGGGTATTGGCACCTGCCCCTGTCGCTCATCTTCCACATGATGCACTGACTAATCTAGTGTACCCTTCCCTAGCTGCAAATGTGTTTAGTGAAGGGCAGATAAGACCTGTCACATATGAAATCTATTTTTCTCCCCACCTCACCTTACTGGTAATGTCCTGACAGATGTAATAGCCACAGCTGATGTTGCGACATGAACGGGGAAAGAAGTTAATGGAACATTCAAATCTCATTGCATAGCTTCAACTGACTGATTTTGAACTGTGATGCCAGGTCCAAGGTATATTTGCATATACATCTCATACAAGGCCGGTCTGATTTTATTACATTTTTTATTCATCTATTTTCAGCCTGGTGTAAATTAGATTAAGTTAATGTTCCTGGAGCTTTTTAAATGTGACTTAGGTGTCAGCCTTAGTAGATGTAAAAATTGCATGCATTGTTTTGCATTGTTTGGTTTGAGGCTATGAACTATCACAGCCAGATTGTCAAATAACTAACAACATTTTGCCGAGCATGCTGTCATACTGAATGCTGTCCCTCAGCTTCTAATGGGTTGTTTGCCTGTCACTGCTACAACCCTGTCCTTACAGTGAGAGTACAGTGAGAGGCCCAGCAGCACCTCTTTTTGCTGAGGAAACCAAAGTGTTTTAATGTTAGGAGAGACATTTTAACAACTGTCAGCACATTACTCACCCCGTATGGTCTTGTTTTCAATATCCTATTTGGGTAGAACTTTTTTTGTTAAAAAAAAATGAAACTTTCTCAGCTCATCAACTATGTTGAAAAAAATAACAGGTATACCTCCTGGTCTTCACTGTAGGGCTCCATAGCTGAGTTGGTTTAAAAACCATCTGGCCAGGACAAAATGTTCAAATTAGAATCATTGCCTTACAGTTGTATGCCTATGCAAGCCAAGTTGCAGTTTAGATCCACATCTCCCCGCTCTCATATAATATTTGGAGTCAAGTCTTTGAAGGAGGTGTAACTCAAAGATCTCTGTCACCAATTAGGTATTCCACTAAATGTGAAATATAGTCATAACCTCCTCATCTGTTTCCAGTTAATGGCCAGAAACATGTTTTTGTAGAACACTGTGCCGTGTCAATGAAAGTTGACCTCACTTTTTTCCAGTTAAACACTGGCATAAGTCATTATAAGGACATTAATTCTTGAGTTATGACATATTTGTTGAGGCCAAATTGACCTTTAACTACAAAATTATGATCAGCTTGAGCTTGAGTTGAACTATTTGTGCCAGGTTTAATGAACAATTGAGCCAAATTTGAATTTCACTGTCTACAGGAATTTTCTAGTTTGTCAGAATGAAACACTAAAAACTAGTTTGGTAAAAATACCAAAACTGTCAGTTTTGCTGAGGCATAATACTCCTCCATACAAAAAGCAATTAATAACATTAACAGGCTAAATATGCTAATATTTCTTTTTAATCCCATGTTTATAATGGTGACTAAATTTATACTATTTGATTTTGCATGTCAGCCATGCCAGACAAAAAATGTTTTTCTTCTTGACAACTGATTATTAAAAGTATAACTGAAAGCCCTAAATTACAATGCTGACTTTTTAAAATGTATTTAGAATAAATAAATAACACATTCCATTTATTTATTTCTGAAAAATCTAAATTTAAGCCACACTTTGAAGTTCTTGCCCAGAAATTAGCCTACTTAATCTAAGAATGAAGGGGAATTTGTAGTTATGTCAAGTTAAATTTAATCACTGCTAATTGCTGACCTTAAAAAAATCAATTTATTATGCAATTTTCAGTGATTAGCATGATTAAGAAAAGATTATGGATGACACTTCACAATCAGCAGTGAAAAGTGGGGCATGGACAAGCCACAATGACTCTCAATTCCAGAAGGACTTCAAATTAACAAAGCACAAAGAACATGCTAAATTCATCTGTCCTGTAGAGTTTTAGATGTGTTTTTCTGGGTGCATGTCACCATTAATGACCTGGGTATTCTAATTCTGCTTTATTCATAACAGAAATAAATTGTGATACTCAGTTGAGTACTTAAATATGCATTATTATTAAACTCAGTACCTGGAGGAAAAGATCCAATATGCCAATAAATGAGCACTAGCAACAACTCAATTGAGAAATGGGCTGGCTTTGTAGAAACTCAGGCATGGAAGAGATTCTGATTTTTCCAGGGACACGGTTGCATTTTCTGGTTCAGTGTAATTCATGCTAAAATGGAATATAATTTTTAAAGTGTTAAAAGCTTAAAGGCACATATTCATAAAGTAATAACCATATATTTAATGCATGTCTCTCTGTCTTCTGTCTTGATTAGATGTTTTTTCATATACTTACAAAATTGAATTTAATTAAGGACTGTATGCACTGAAAACAGCATGTATGAATATATCTATATTTCCAGCATGAATACCACATCATCATAATTAGCATTTATATGTTTTCCTTTATAGCATTTTACATCAACCACATTTTCACAGGCTGAATTAGGAACAACACTTCTTAAATATTAAGAAATACAGTTTTGGACTCCAAGTTATCAGAATCAGAATACTTTATTAATCCCTGGGGGAAATTGTATATGTGACTGTATTTTAGGCATTCAGCACAGAACAGGCAAATTTTAATAAAGCCTCAGGATAGAAAACAACCACTTTTGATAGATTAAGCTATATTTACAACAAGGTCTTTCTCTAAATCTGTCCAGGTCCAGTTAGAAAAGCAGAAGGCTCTTGACTAAAACTAAAAAGACGGACAAAAAATGCGACTCAGCATTTTCTTTGTGTTATTTATCCAGTGGCTTTGAATGGATGTAGCAAGAAAATATTTCCTATACTCTTTGAAGGCTTTTCTTTCTTTGTTTCTCAGCTAACGAACAACAAAGCCCACAACAAACATTCGTAGAGACGAACATTTGGCAGTGTGATCAAACACTTATCCAGTCATTCAAAGCCTAATCATGTAGAGACAAACAGAAAATCAACCTGAATTGGATTGCATAAAAGAAATACATTGCTGGAGTAAAATACTTCTACTATATATATCCAAGTGAACCTCTTAGAAATTAGGATTATGTTATGCAGGACAGATGGGCAATCCATTATATTGCTTCAGAAATATGCACATTGAAGGCAAATTATCCAAAACTGAAGTGTAACACCTCGGGAAAATTTGATTCTGCCTCTACAAGTACGCATTTGCATCTGAAAACCCATTACAAAGCAAGTGAAAACCCTTACCAAGGTTATTATAGTTAACTAAAACTAGGTGAGAAAAACATTTCATTTGACTTACATAAAAGTAAAAACTAAACTTCTGATAAAAATGAAAGAGATATAAAATGATTTTGTGTGCTCACAACTTAGACTTAGACTTAGACTTAACTTTATTGATCCCTTTGGGATGACTCCCTCAGGGAAATTTAAGTTTCCAGCAGCATGTAGGAAAGAGCAGTAATGAAAGAGAACTGTAATAAAACTCTAGTTTTATGCTTTACGCCATTGTCAGTTTCATCAAATTTTGTGAAATAGCCTGTCTGATGAGGATTGGGTGCAGCTTTTTATCAAGACTCAGGAGGTCTACATGACTCAGAGTCAACTGCCCTCACAAAGTATTGTGTTTGTATAGTAATTTCTATTATGAACATCATAATTCTGCCCCTGATAAATACTATCTGCATTATAATGTTTTAGAAAACTAAAACTGACAGTCAAACTAATAAAAACAAAACTCAAACTAAACATTTAAAAACAGTGAAAGCTAAACTGAAACAAGCAAATGCAAACTGAATTAAAAACAATTAAAAGTTTTTAAAAAGTCTAACCTTTATGTAATTTCCCCCCTGGGAGTAAAAATGTATTCAAATTCTGTTTCTGACTGTGACCCTTACTAACTGAATTTCAAAATTTATGCCATGTATGTGGGTAGCTGTAACGTAAAACTCTTATTTTTGCTTTGTCTTGTAAAAACAGATTAGTCAGTACATCTAAGTTGGTAATTAGTGTCCAGACTGACTTGATACATTTAAATCAGTCAGGCTCAGAGGCTTATTTAGAAATTCTGATAATGATACTGTTTAATCCGTACAGTTTGTTAAGTTACATCTCTAAATGAACATGAATTAGATTCTTGTAAAAGTCACAGCATCAAAAACTGTTCTTTGTTTAGCTTTGTTGTGATCTTCAGCCATTAAAATGTGAACCCTCAAAGACTATAATAGACATTTTTTTTTTGTTTATAAATGTCATATTGCAAAAATAATTCAAAGGTCAGGAAGAATAAATGTTAAAACTGAAAAAACTGAAAAAATAAGAAATCATTACCAGTAAAAGCCAATAATATTTGAACCCTCCTATAAACCAACACATAAAGCAATTATTTATTTTTCTAATAGAGGGGAAAGAAAGAAAGGCTCTTCTTTCTCAGGCATATTAACAAATAAAAGTGACTTCCCCCTGCTCTTTTAGACCACTGCTGCTTTGTTGCCTCTCACTAGTTAACAGCAAACTGGTTATTTGAGGTGAGGCTGGTTAGAATGAAGCAAGGCAGATGGCAGAGACACATTTACTCACTGGCAGCAGAAAGAAGAGCAGAAATCAGTGAACCTTAAAAAGCTCAGTTTAAATATTTCCATTTAATATGGAAATGACTTGAATAGAGTTAAATAATCAGTGCTTGATGTTTCACACTTAAAAATTATATGGCAGTATGTACAGACATGCTGTTTTGTCCTGTTTTTGCTTTTGTTTTGTTTTTTGTTTTTTGGGGTTTTTTGGGGTTTTTTTTGTTAAGTTAATGCCTTCAAATAAAATAAAATTTTGTCAGCTTAAAAAAGTTTACTTTTCACTTATATAAATTAATGTAGATTTTTTTTATCATACATTGTTGTCATTAAATGCCAGTGAGTAAGAGAGAGGACCCAAATGCAGGACCCCAGGACACAGGATGAAGGAAAACAAAAGGTAAGCTTTAATCGCTAAAGAAGTCCATCAAAAAAAACAAAAAAACAAAGTCCATAAGGTACAATCCAGCATGGAAACAGGAACACACACTGACATCAGGAAATACGAATTACAACGCGACAATGAACTAAAGAGTGGCGGAAGTATGAATACAGTAGACTAATGACAAACGAACAACAGGAGGGAGAGGTGCACAGGTGGCAACAACAATCAAGAGCAGGAATCAAAGCTGAACAAAATATATGGAAAACAACTGGCATCAAAGTAAAACAGGAAGTGAGAAGCATACTGAGAACAAGACTGAATATAAGCATACTGAGTACAAGACTGAACTTGACAGACGATAAATCATTGCAGGACAATACTGGGGGAACTAATAAAAAACAACACACAAATGGAGGCTAGAACTAAGAAAATGTAACTGGGGCTTGAATATAACAATCCTAAACAAGAACATGCAAAACTAGCATACGAAAACCCAGCATAAAGACCATAAACTTGAAAATGCACAAAGAGCAGAAATACAGGGAATCACAGACTAAAGATGTAAAGAAAACACAAGGGAAGCAAAAATAAAATACACAACCAAAACCACTGAAACAAGAGCCTAGGTACAAGAAGAATCCTGAACATCTTAGAAACAAAAAGAAACTCAAAACCCAAGATCATGTAGCCCAAGGACCATGACAATTATGAGAAAGGAAGATTTTATTTAGTTATGCAATTTAAAGAAAAAAGTTTACTCCCATGCATTGCATACTCTCTTTCACTAAGATAGGTTGGTCAGGGTTATTCCAAAAACAGATTTTTTTTTAAAATAAAACATCTTGTTATGCCTTTTTTTTTATCTTGTCTGTGTGTGCCGCGCTACATGTACAGATAGGATGAATTCTTTATGTATTCACTTGAGATGTGTTGCAGATGAGCAGAAAAAAATCAAAAAGCAACATATTCCAAATGATGAATAGTTCATTTTAGAATTTTACCATGTGCTGTGTAGTTATATAAATGCTGTAGATGCATGTAATGCTTCTGTAGTCATGACATTTAATAAAAATAACATTTTGTGCTTACTTTTGTTTCACAGGTAAATAAAAATGTGTGATAAAAAATAGACATGATCATTTAACATCTTTATGAGCTTCTTTGTAGTCTAGTTTCCAAGAGTTGCATTTTTCCTGGTTTCTGTGAGCACTGTGACACTAACTGCAAGTACACGAAACTGAGAATCCACAAGCAAGTGTAGAAAATAGATCTGACAGGGCTCCAGAGCAAAAATCCCCATCATTAGCCTTAAATCTCAAGCAATTAGTAATTGTAGTTACAGCTCAGGGGATTCTATATTCTGAAAAACAGTTGATGGGTTGTTCTCGCAGAATAAAACATAATGATTGCTTAAATTTAGAAAGTTGAGTATTTGCTCAAACAGTGCGGTAATGAGGAGGAAGTGGAGGTAGCCTCTCTATGATACAATTGAAGTAGTGTGCACACTATGTGCTCTGAAAGCAGATAAAAGCTCCCAAGTGCAGTAATGAAAGCATAGAGCTTGTCTCCTTGGTTTTGTGGTCCTTTCCTCTGATTTTTAGAGGATTGTAGCTACTACAGGTTAGTGTTTATAGAGGTCTTATTTGCACTTCAGTGTAACTCCAGTATTAAATAAAAATTCCATAATCGTATCATCATTTTTATATGAGTACTCACTCAGTACTCATGGGTACTAAGTATGGTTATGACATGAATCTGACAAAATCTGTCACATACAGACATCCAAAAAAATGCAAAATCACTCAGATCTACGTGTTTGGTTGTTCCTAAATCATCAGATATCTCTTGGACCATATTTTAGCCTAAACTGAGACTCAGAAATTGAAAAACAATATCAGCTAGGCTTATGGTATCAAACTCAGTAACACTTCATAATTACAACTTATGAATGGTATATTTATAGTTAATTAAAGCTTATTTATTTTTTACTGTTAATAAAAATATAAGTTCAATGTTTTTCAATTCAGTGTTTAATAGTTGGTCTGAAAACCATCTATAAAAATTATCTAGATCAGCCGTGATACACTAATTTTACATCATAGGCCATATGTACCTTCGGCTGCTCCCTTGTATTCTCCCCAAGGGGTTGCCACAGCAGATTAATCCACATTGGTAATTTGCAGAGGTTTTACACTGGATGCCCTTTCTGGTAGTCTTTAAATCCTCCAAATACTTAAGAGTTTAGCATGTGGTTATTAACAAATTTATTAAGAAATACATAACATAATATAGTATAGAAAATGTGCGCCCGTGTCATCAAAATTTAAGGCTTATTGTGTTTCTTCATTCTTTTTTTATATACTTTACAAATGAACGACATAAATGAACATACATTTGAAACAGAAATAATTAGTAAACATTAATTACTTTAACAATAAAATAACTCTTTATTAAAGTTTAATTAACAAGAGTTTAATATTTATAAATGGTTATTATTCTAAACTTATAAAATCTGTCGTACTCTACCTCAGGTGTCACAGACAGAGGGCCATACAGAGCAGGAAATGACCTCTAAATTTGCCTTTAAATGTCTGCTCTGCTCTGACTTTGTGGCTTTGCTGAATTGCTTGCCTGGAGTTAACATCCCAGGAGGGTTGTACTATCCATTAATATTTTCCAAAGTGCTGCCATAACTAAGGAGATTCATTTTTATTACAAAGAGTAGCATTCATTTCATCCCTAAAAAGCAATTACAGTGCACATTTGGTGTAAAGCTGCTTTGTCTGGGCATGGTTTTAATTTCAGAAAAGACGGAAGCAAAATACCCAGATAAATTGTGCTGTCAGTTAAGGGCAGACTGACAGGTGCTTCCCATTGTTTAATTTACAGTCAAATGTTGGTGGGTATTTTTATATTATTATTCACTTTTAGAAGAAACAAAGACTCTTTGAAATAATCTCTGTATTATTCACTAAAAGAAAATGGTAACCCAAATTATTTTATTCTCATAGTTTCTGAATTTTCTTATGTCAGTTGACCTATTTTAGTTTTTTCAGATGCCAGTTATCAAATTGTCAATTATCCATCCTCACTGAGAGGAACTTATATATTGAAATATGTAAAAGTGCTGTGTGAATTATTTTTACTGCAAAAAACAGAACAAAACATTTGAGGAAGCTTTGCAGGTATTATGACCAGCATGGACATTTTGGTCTTTACTCTTAATGCTCTGCTTGCATTGATTCATCTGTGTAAAAAAAAAAAAAAAAATGTTGCGCATTAGCTTCCATGCTACTGCTTCTGCACCTTTCCTTGTTACTGTTTTAATACAAGTTCAAATCTTTACCAAGTGGAATTACAATAAAATGCAGACCTTCAAAACACTATAAAAAAGTGTAAAGTAAGCCACAATGTGGAATAAAATTTCTTTTTTATGTCAAATAAAGGATGAACTATGGCACGGTGTCTAGATTAAATAGTACACATGCAGTATAAGAGAAAATGCATCTGATTACACACAGGTAATATTAATTATGCTAAAAAATAGGACTACTCGATAAAATCCTATGTGAGCATCATTTGATCATTCTTCAAGCATGTAAGGGAGCTTGGTGCTCACAGAAACAGTTTAGTTTGACATGCTGTAGCTAGACAGGCATAAAAGAGTAGGCAAGTGTGATATGTTGGCTTCTCACAGCAATAATATTATTCCAACTCAACTGGGGGAGTGTCCTATGAGCAGGCAATGTGTTAAACAGAAGCAGGGCACCAAGATCATATCAGCACAGCGCATCTATAACAAATTGTGCAGACATTTGCTCTCAGCTTTGCATGTGCTGTTAAGTCGATCATGGGTTGCGGGTGAGCATATTGATTTTCCTCTGGAGTCCCACATGCATCAAATAATGCTTCTTCGCACCATCATCACTACTCACAAACTTTGTCATTCAGTGCTGCAGATGGCACTGAAATGCATGGCTCATTTCACTTGATGTAATTCCTTATGACCTATAAAGTCTGAGAGAGACCGATGAGTCAGTGCGGGCAAAACAGTGTACATAAACAGGCAAGCAATTAATAGAGTGATGAGGTTCCTAGAGGGACTGCCAGTAGCATTATACACATAAGTGCAAATAAACAGTAGTGATAAATTAGTATGAAAATAATATAAACAATATAAAATCTTTGTGTTTCTGGTGAAAACCGACTCTGGAAAGAACTGTGAAACTCTCCAGCCTTATTGCAAGTAAAATGATTTGTTTTCTGACTGGGTGATGTGTCTAGATTCTATATATCTTGAAGGGGGTATGACCTTTTGGAACAACTTTACAACAGAAGGGCCTGAGAACCACCACATAGAGAAACAAAATCAATAAGTTCAGCACAACCACAAGACCCACATCTACCACTGCAAAAGAACACTGACAGCCTGAAGTCCATAAAGACATATTTCTTATATCAAGAGTAATTTCATCACAAAAATGATATAAAAACTACCTGTATGAAGATATTCTGCATTTTAGCAATGAGATAAGCACTGGTATCTAGTTATAAGCTCAATTAATTACATATCCTCCTGTCTTACTGGTTCATTTAACTCAGCAATTTACCTGTGTCTTTTACAACTTGCTTACTTGGGTTGTGACAGTCTAGGAGTACTGTATTTAACACAAAAACTGAGACAATTTAGACCAGTAAACCACTTTAATGAAACAATTTCCCACTTGTAGATGTGAAATTTAGAAATCACAAACTCACAAATAATTTCTGTTCCACTTACAAAATTGTTTCAAAATCTGGAAGGTACAATACCGAAAATACTACTAGCGAGGCATCTGGCTGTTCCCATATGAACTCTGCAACATGAAAATTACCGTATTCAGACAGATAAAAGAACAACAGTATCTTCAGCAGTGAGAAGAACAAAGAGTTCTGCAACATATGGTGTGGCCCATATGAACACCTCATGTCAACATCATCAAGTCAGTCTGCAAAGTAAATGAGACAGCCTAATTTCATAGAAGACTTTTTATAAAACTTCTCCAAGATGCTCAGAGCAACTTACTTGCTAAGTACCTTGAAAAAATTGTTTCCAAAGTGTACCATGGAGAGCTGACCATATTTAAAAGGAAACTTGTGGTCATACTCAAATAGTGATTGGTTTTGTCTTTTCTCCGCTTTGTATGAAGTTAACTGGTAAGTAAAAACTGCTTAGAACCTTAAGATTCTCTAAATATTAGTTTTGTTTAATAGAATAAACAGGATCAACTCCTTTCACTGTTTCCAGGTCCATCATTTTACAGCTTGCTACCATGCACATTTAAATAATGATTTTATGATTTATTTTTTTAAATACACTCCCTTCTAAGATATTCCAGTGGATTCACCCTCTGCTCACTCCACCTCTGTTTCATTAAGAGCTAAGCTATCTCATGGTTACTACAACAATCCCTGTCAGACTTTGAGTTTCTTAGATTATCAAAAATATTCCAATAAACATAGTGCAGCATCATTAGATATTGCAAGTTTTCTGGAACCTCAAATTGAAGGTTGCTGTTCATACATAACTTAATTACAATGCTCAAGACACCACAGTTGGAGGCCAGTTCTATTCAAGCAACACGTTGACATACACATGTCTTTTTGTTGTGCCAGCACCTGGGGACACCCAAGCATCTGTTCATTAACACATTCCTCCCTGGTGGCTGTAGAAATACAGCTGATGCAGCAAAAAGATGGAGAAATCTGTTTCAGTCAGGGTACTCATTAGTTAATATTTAGTCTTAAAAATATTAAGTATTTATGCTTATGTAAATATGTACTGTAGTGACTGAAATAATGGAACTGTGGATAAAAGTGGTGGAAATGAGCCTCTTTCAGCAGGTATCTGGCTCTCCCTTAGAAACAGGGTGAGAAGCTCTGTCATTTGGGAGGGCTCAGAACACAGCTGCTACTCTTCCATACTGAAAAGAGCCAATTAAGGTGGTTTGGTCATCTGATAAGGATGCCTCCTGGATGGCTCCTAGGTACAGTGTTTAGGGCATAGCCAACTGGGAGGAGGTCAGACCCAGGACATGCTGCAGAGATTACATCTTTGAATATAAGGCTTGGGAATGCCTTGGTGTCCCTCCGGAAGAGCTGGAGAAGGTGGCCGAGGGGAGAAAGAGTTCTGGGGATCTCAGCTTAGATGCCTCTGTGACCTGGACAAGTGGCAGAAAATGTATGAATGGATGAGTGGATGGATTCTGTTTGTACTGTGTATCCTATGTAGAAATAACAATACTAATAACGTTCAGTCTTGAAACATGCAGGAGGAAAGATAGAAGTGATACTTTTTCATCTTCCCCTTTGATTATTTTTTAGGTATAGTCGATAAATTGAAAAAATATATTAAATATAAGTTGCCAGGAAGGGGTTAAAAGGAAAACAACAGAGAAGGTCTATGACTGTCATGAAGGAGATCATGAACTGAGTTGGTGGGACAGAAGAAGATGCAAGGGATAGAGGGAGATGAAGACAGATGATCCACGGTGGTGATCCCTAACAGGAGCAGCTGAAGAAGAAGAAGAAGAGTTCCTTTCTTGGACTGGACTGGTACTTATATAGTGCTTTTCTACTCTAACCTAGCACTCAAAGCACTTTTTACTACTAGCTTCATTCTCCTATTCATACAGCGCTTTATTCTATGCCTTTAAGCAAGTTTAACTATCACATGCACATTCATGCTCTGGGAGCAATTTGGGGTTGAGCATCTTGCCCAAGGACACTTTGGCTTGTAGACTGGAGAAGCCAGGAATCGAACTCCCAACCTTCCCATTGGAGGATGACCTGCTCTACCTCCTGAACCACAGCCGCCCCCAAACTTTTGTCATGGTCAGTCCCTTTCTAGCTCAGTTATTTCAGTTATTTCCCATGATCTCTTTTGCAAAGCTTCGGATGAAAAAATGTTTGTAAATCAGTTCTATTTGGCAACACTGACACATTAGTCTTCTGCAACTTTCCTCAACTTTACTGATACGCTTCTGCTTTATGAACACAAAGGCAACAGTTTTTATTTCACTGTTAGAGAGATCCACATCTTGATTAGTTGTCAGCCTCTACTCCATGCTATGTAGAGACACAATAGAGGTAAATCTGTAGACCGAAGCTTTAATAATGTCACTGTGCTTACGGTATCTTGCATCACACAATTTACATCTTTATACTGACAAAATTGTACCATATGTTTCAATGAGTTTCTCTTTGGTCTTCTTTGATGTGTAAATTCATGTCCATGTGCTACTCACAGAGGTACCCTATAACAAGGTTTATGTTCATGCAGTAGACAACTAGATTCCTCTAAATAATGAGAGTACTTCCAGTGACTGGCTATTAAAGGTACTAGATATTGGAGCCCATTTTTCGTCTTACTGAATGTTGGAT
The DNA here is from genome assembly GCA_015106775.1 of Etroplus canarensis. Lineage (NCBI taxonomy): Eukaryota > Metazoa > Chordata > Actinopteri > Cichliformes > Cichlidae > Etroplus > Etroplus canarensis. The sequence goes on along the minus strand of VUQH01032636.1, from coordinate 6,319 downwards.
AACGTACTTAAACTGTGAAGTGGCATTTCATTCAGTTGTTGTTAAATGGAACGGTTCCCTTGACTTGCCAAAAGGACCAAGTTTTGTGAAGACTGTGGATGAGCCCTCTTTGCTGACTAAAACAGTTTGTCTGGCATTCTTTTCTCTGGGATATGAGTTTTCTCATGGTTTATGAGTTCAAATTTGTTTTCATATGGAGGACAAAGGGAAATGTTATGCTGTTTCATAAGTAGAGATAAGATGCAGAAGAGCAGCAGTACCTGCTATTCTTTATTATTAAAACACATGCATTCACGCTGTACTATTGATCTTTTATCATTCACTACAAACAACTTGAGGAACAGTAACACTGACATGTTTTTTTTCTCACCCTGAACATTTAAAAAAAAGTGCTATTCTTTTTCTTTTCATCCTTTTCTGCACAAAAGATCTTTTGAGGGTTTTTTGGGACTCTATGGATGCTGCTTCAGTACACGTTTCTCTAGCCTGTATTTCAGTATGCTTACAACTCTAGTGTTTGACTTAAAACAAAGAAGTCAGTGGCAACCTGTAAATAAAAAACAGAGTACTGACGTTCCTAGACATTTAAACAATGGCAGTGTTATCAGTATTCTGCATCTTAACTGACTGTTTGTGCAGATGTCACCATGTGCCCTCAACTCTGTTTGCGTGAGGCACATTGCATATTTAAATCTCTGTTGGACTTAAAGTGTAACAAGCAAGCAATTTCATGGGTCTGGATTTTTATGTGTATCATTCTTTTTTTAATTTTTCCTCTTCATGCATTTTAGAAAAATTCAGCCACAGCCCTGTTTAATAAGCTACTGATTCAGCCTACATAACCTCCATTTTCCTTTGTTCATTTGCCAGATTGTCTTGTTCCTTTCTGTAGTCAAGCATTCCAGTCATTTTCTAGTGCACTCTCGTTTTGTTCCTCTGTTTCTAGTTTGAATTTTCCCCATGCATTTTTGTTAGTGCCCTTGTGTTTCTTGTTAGCTCTCCTCCGGAATGACCTTGTGCCCATTCATGGCCTTTTACCTGCCCCTTGCCTGCATTGTCTGCTGGCTGACTAACCACCGACTGCCTGTCTGATTGGCCTCCTGTGTCCTGTGTTGGGTCCTCCACTGTTAAAGCCATTACATGTAATTTCTAAAATTTTTGGCCTACATCTTCTGAAAGTGCTGCCACATCATGCAGCCTCCCCCCTATTACTGCATTCAGTTTGCCATGAAAGAGGTCTTCATCTTTTTATTTTGCACATCCTTTAAGGCACCAGTGACCCCCTCTAAAATGTAACATATAAAAACGGAAGCCTTTCAGTTGTGAAGTTATAGAAATTTCAAAAGTAAGCAAACACTCTATACAGACACAGTACAAAAGGTTTTTCAGCAAGTTCAGTCTGAGAAAAAAAGCCACTTACACAGTGCACTGTCAACCAGTCTTCCTCGGATGATGAAATATGACTTTAACTTCATTCAGCTTTTTTAAAGCTGAACGTATTCAGTACAGTATAGAATATTACAATATCTATGGGTTGTGCCCCCCCTCCTAGTTCCTTTTTGATCTCATGTTTCAGTGTACTGTCAATTCTTCCTGAGTCAGGGGGGCATATGCTATACCACCCTGGCTGCACTTTACTTTGCAGGCTCCTTAAATTAGTGTACCAGTTGGTATTCAGTTAGACCAAGGATATCCCATTGTTTTAAGAACAGCAATCTTGGAGAGGTATGAACACGTGTAGCTATAGCAGAACTAGAATTATCTGATACAATCAGGCACCCAGAATATAACATGTCTTTACAAGGCTGTGGGATACAGGAACTAGGGGTGCTGCAGTACCCCCTGTCGTGAAAGATAAATGTCACGGCACCCCCTGCCAAATGCTCAAAGTAGATAAATAAATGTGCTAAATCACCTAAAGCAATATTCCTGTAGTTATTTATCTAAGAAATGCACAATTTAGAAAGTTGTGATAATTACAGTATCAATACGGCATTAGGAGTATTTTCTTTAAATAACACCAGGCATCCTGATCAAATGACATTCCAATAGTGTAAATATCAAGATCACAAAGATCACAATGGAAGACCGGTGGATTAAGCATCTCCTTCCCCCTTTTCACAGAAGCTGTTGCAATTGTCCTTGTGTTTTTCTGATATCAGTTGCCAGCTGAGTGATCATTCTTTTGACAATTAAAAACATGGTTAGGCTCTAGCTGCAAGTTTATCATGCAGCATGATAAACTTACACATCTGTCCCTGATGAATGACCTCACATACGTTTTGAACATTTTGGATATCAGTGCCCCTAATGAGAAACCTTATCACCTAAACCTCTGAGCACCAAATCACAGTGGGAGTATTATAACTGGAGCAGATGAAGGCAAAGTTTTGGCTTATTATAAGCTGTCGCTGAGCAGTTTAACACTATCATTAAGCAGCGATTTCACACAAATAACTTTGCTGCAAACGGGTGACTATATTGTATGTTGTGCAAATGACTCTTTTGCGCTGGTAAAATATAGTGAATGTTTGGGTAGGTTCTAGTCAGCTATGCGTAAACAGGCTTATTATATGTTCTAGTCTGCTATGTCTAAAGGGACATCAAAGTTGCAAGACTGGCAATTTTTTTTTCTTGTGTCATGTTGAATTTGTTCCCCTGACATGTGGAGTGTCTCATCTCTGTGCTGTTAAATATTGTGCGTGATCCAGTGTGTTTTTGCACAGCTATGCTGACCAGTTCAGATTTGGCTGCTCTTGTGTGCTGTGTGCAGCAGGGTATGGTAGCTACAAGATTGGCAGTCATTATGCAGTTATATTAAAATTTGACAATAAGAATAGAATGATAAAAAAAGTATAAGTCCAAGTTGTTAATGCATATAAAGTGTACATTACAGACTATTATCCCCACAGTCCACACACACACACACACACACTCACTTCAGCTCCCCTAACTTCAGCACTTCCCACAGCTCTGTGTATTCATCATCATACTTTCATGAGCTCACTCATACTACTCACTTCATCAAAATGCAGCGCTGGCCCTCTACAATCATTACAGCCTTTTCTTCTTTTTTAACTTTTAATCAAAAACACAACATGCTTTGCCATGCATTCATGCCAACCATGAAAGTGGCTCCTATTACACTTATCATGCATTTTGCAATGTCGCTTTCTTTATCTATTTGTGCCCACAAGCGCTCTCCCACTGTTCATGAAATACATCAACTTGGCTTTCAGTTGCTGTGTAGGCTTCATGTGTTGTGACCTCTTGCTGGTTTTTTAAAGTTTACCCCTGCTGTCCTTGCTACATCATCATTGTCAGTTGTGACTCTGACTGTAGCCTCAGAGGCTAAACGCCCACTATAAGATTTTTCTTCTGAAACCATGTTCCATTAGCCGAACGTAATTTACACCTTGATGCCAGAACAGTATGTATGAGGGAAGAGGCGTTAAGGACGTGGAGTAGCACATTACAAGACACAGTCAGCTTGCCAGCCGCTTACTTGTTTAAAACTTGTTCAGCATGATTTCTCTTCATGTGTTTCTACTCCTTTTAGCCCCAGTCAGGTGAAAAAGTAGTGTATTCCTAAATTTCATATTTCTTGTGCTTTTGATGTTCATTAATAGTTAATTTCATTTTTTATTTCATTGCCTGAAATGTACAGCAGTGCTGCTTTGATTGTTTAAAGGCAGTACAAAAACATTGCATCTAGCTTACAGAAACTGGTTCTGTATTGTAGACTAACCTTTTTTCTGAAGAAAATACAAAGCACTATGACTATGGCCTTATTATTACTAGTATTATACTTTTTATTGCAAATATACAAGATTATTGCTTTCTTGAAGCCTTCCTGCTCTAGCATGTGTATTACTCACACTGTTCTTTCTTGATACTATGGTATACACCCTTTTTATGTCAAAGTTAGTATGCACACAAATTTTTATAAACCAAGTTAAACCCCTTTCCCAGCAAATGAGTTTGGCAGATTTTACGCCTTCTGGTGTGTCATATTCAACATCACAAACCCTAGGAAAAAAAGGGGTGACCAGTATATAGGCCTGTGAAAATGTTATGGCTGTGGCTCAGGAGGTAGAGTGGATAATCTTTCAACACAAAGGTTGGCGGTTCAATTTCTGACTTCTTCAGTCTACATGTGTCCTTGGGCAAGACGCTGAACCCCAAATTGGTCCTGATGCACCCGTTGGAGTGTGAATGTGTGTGTGATAGGTAAAATGTGCTTAAGGCATAGAATAAAGTGTGTGAATGGGTGAATGAGGCTTGTAGTTAGCAGTACTTTGAGTGCTCAGTTAGAGTAGAAAAGTGCTATTCAAGTACCAGTCCATTATGTAAGGTTTCTGTCTTATACCTTTGAAAAAAAAACGTGCTTACTGTTTAGGACAAAGACTCTCAAAGTTACAGAGGAAGGCATAATAACCATGACTTCTACAAGCCAAGTGTACCCACAAGCTGGGAAATGTTAGCAAGGTTACTCGTCAGGCTATACTCATATTTTCACTTTTCTAAACATTTGTTTATTGGGTAGATTTTGGTTTTCAATTTTAGAATTTAAATTATGCTTTAAAGTAGGACTTATCATCTCAGCTTGTGTCCAACTTGCTTTTAACTGACAGCAGGGATCATCATGCTTGAGTTGACCTTACCAACTTAGCAACTCAGCCACTAGGTTTAACTTCTTTTTTTAGATCTAGCAAAACAATCTATTGACAAGAGGCCTGCTGCTTTATGACTGAAGGTCTATCTCTCCCACAATAACGCCCCTCAGCATGTGAAATATGTCTTTACCCCAGTACTGTTCATCGCAGTGCAATTCTATTCTGTTGCTGCTTACCGTGACTTGCAAACACAGAAGGTGTAAAAGAAATGGGCATAGCCACCATGGCTGAATCTTCACTGCAAAGCTAAGATTTGACTTTTGTGAATTTTATTTCACGAATTGAAATTTGAAAGAATTTATTGCAGAGTGACCTCTGCAACTCAGTTTTTACAAAACAAATAAGAAACAGTTATGATGTGTTTACAACTCCTTGCAAACCATTAGTAGTTATAATAAAATGCAAAATGTGATTTAATTGTTTAGGAAACTGAAGAAAAACGTTGTTACAAGGCATTTATGACAAGGCATTTATGACTGTCATGGGGCAAGGTGTCATGCCAGCCCAATGTGGTTGTGAACGATTAGGAAGAAACATTTGAAGCAAATTACCCAATTAAAACAGTCTACAGCACTGTTGAAACATGTTGTGAAGGTTTCCAAAATCATTACCTTCAGTGAAAAATTTGAAAATTTCAAAACTTGCACCTCATCTTCCATAAGAGATGTTTACCAAATCTTGCAAATCATTATGACATACAGTTAATTTAATCACAGTGTACCCTCAACACGTTTGGGAATAATTACAAACCAAATTTGAGTTGATTCATAATTCCTTTTACAAAGTTGGGATCAGGGCTTTAATGTTTTGGCCATGCTGGTTTTTGGACCAAAAAGTGACCTTATATGGATGAAAAAGTGGAGTACTGATTTATTGCCAAGGCTAGCAAGCTTGGTTTGCAAGCTGCGTTCATAAACTGCACAGGTGCAATGCACAGCCACACATATTAGCTAATTAGTATAACGCTATGTTCACACTGCAGGTCTTAATGCTCAATTCTGATTTTTTTGCTGAGATTAGATTATTTTACGTGGTCGTTCACATTATGTGACCGCCATCAGACTCCAGTGTGAACAGTTCGCCCTGAAGTTATGCACATGCACAGAAGAAGACGAGATGGCACAGCAAGCTCGCTATGTTTATGGAAGTAAATATGGATGCTACACATGTCAGTGTGTGTGTAAAACCTCACTTTCTTTCCACAAACTAGCTCCTTCAATGGTGTCTGCCATGCTTGTTTGGTCCATTGTCTACGTTTGATCTTGTCACATCTGACCTCCTCTGCTGCAGAATTATGACGTCTGTCTCACTTCACTGATGTAAAAGTTGGATGAAATGCGACATGACCTTTCATACTAAGGTCGCTTTGAAAAACATCAGATACATATCCGATTTAGGACCACATATGAAGGTGGCCTGAAAAAAATCGGATTTGTACTGTTCAGACTATCATAAAAATTTCTGATTGTTTCTTTTTTTTTCAGTAGTTTTGCATTTGGCTAGGGTCAGTGTCACTACCGGTACCATGAGGTGATACGTGGAACCCTGCAGAGGTTCCACAGGTAGTCCAACTCCTCCAGGATGGCACATCAATATGTGACATTTCTGTAAGGTTTGCTGTGTCAGGCGATTCCATGAGACAG
>VUQH01032635.1:0-10839 GCA_015106775.1 Etroplus canarensis | reverse complement strand
TCCTACCACACTTTTTTCTTCCACTCAACTTTCTATGAATATGCTTGGAAACTGCACTCTGTGAACAACCAGCTTCTTTAGCAATGACCTTTTGTGGCATAATTAGCTAATTATGATGTGACACCATGACTTTCCAGTATAGAACTTTTTCACAATATTCTAATTTTCTGAGACACTGAATTTTGGGTTTTCATTATCTGTAAGCCATAATCATCAAAATTTCAAGAAATATAGGCTTGAAATATTTCACTCTATGGGTCATAAATCTATATAATATATGGGTTTCACTTTCTGAAATGAGTGACAAAAAATATTAACTTTCTATTATAAAGGCTTCTGTCTGCACTACATGTCAGCCTTTTACCAGAAGACTGACATGAAAGCTCCCCATGGAAACTTCCAACACAGAATGTGCTGCTATAAAATTATAACTTTTATAACTTTTTCATGATATTCTAATTTTTTGAGATATTCCTGTACACTCACCGGCCACTTCATTGAGTATCACTGTTTATTAAGGCTAATATCTGTTCAGCTAATCACAAGAGAGTGACTCAATGCATTTAGGTAACCGACATGCTCAAGATGAAGTGCTGAAGTTCAAACCAGGTGTTAGAATAAGGAAGAAAGGTGATTTAAGTGACTTTGAATGTGGCATAGTTGTTGGTGCCAGATGGGCTGGTCTAAGTAATTCCAGTGATCAGCAGGTTTCTGGGTAAAAAATGCTTTGTTGATGCCCAGGTCAGGGGAGAATAGCCAGACTGCTTCCAGCTGATATAAAGGCAACGGTAACTCAAATAATCACTTGGTACTACCAAGGAATGCAGAAGAGCGTCTCTGAACGCACATCACATTTAACCTTGAAGCAGATGGGTTACAGCAACAGAAGACCACTCCTGTCTGCTAAGAACAGGAAACTGAGACTACAATTCACAGGGACGCACCATAGTGGATAATAGAAGACTTGAAAAATGTTGCCTTTTCGGATGCGATGGTCAAAATTTGGCATAAAAAACAGGAAAGAATGGATCCTTCCTGCTTCGTATCAGCAGTTCAGGCCACTGATGGTAGGATGTTTTTCTTAGCACGCTTTAGACTGTTTTGTACCAGTTGAGCATCATTTGAATACCAGAGCCTACCTGGGTATCGTTGCTGACCATCTTCATCTCTGTAGTGTACCCATTTTCTGATGGCTGCTTCCAGCAAGATAACACACTGTGTTCACTGTACTCAAATGGCCTCCACAGTCACCAGATCTCAATCCAGTAGAGCACCTTTGGTATGTGGTGAAATGGGAGAGCTGTATCATGGAACTGTCAAATATGCAGCAACTGGGTGATATTATCACATCAATATGGACCAAAAACTCTGAGGAATGTTTCCAGCACCTCATTTAATCTTGCAGTGAAGAATTGAGGCAGTTATGAAGGCAAAAGGAGTTTTAACCCAGTACTAGCAAAGTGTATCTAATAAAGTGGCCTGTGAGTGTATAGCATGTCAAACTTGCAGTGTAGAAAGTACAGGTGAAGACTGGGTCCAAAATGTCCACCACAGTGGACTTTATTAATAAGGAAAGATCACATTTTTATATCTTTATATTTACATATTCACTAGAGGTGCATCATGTGGTATAGTAAAGTTGATTAGATAATTTTGTTTTTCAACAGCTTCCCTGACAAGCTAAGAGTGTATGATTGATCTTTTTATTAGGTTTCTTTAGGTCAACATTCTTGTTTTCCTTTCAAAAGTTGAACTAAAAGAGATTTAGTGGACACACCAAGTGACGAGAGCCAAGTTTCAGTGCATTTTCACAGTGAACACTGGAGTGCATGATAATATGGCTAACTGTTTTGCTCCCTGTCTCTTTGCCCTCTTATATTTCCCACTCCCACTCCATTTCTCTGATGCTTCCTTCCTCTTCTCAATCTGGCGCACCATATTTGCATATTTCTCTTGCCCTCTCCTCTCTTGCTTCATTTTCTCTTTCTCTCTACCGCCCTCGCTCTTTTTCCCTCTCCCTCACTCTTTCCTAATGTCCCTTGTCTATTCCCCATCTTCTGCCTCCTTACAACCATTTCTCCTCTCCTTCTCTCTCTCTCTCTCTCTCGCTCTTATTTTCTTATCTCTCTCCGTCCATGCTCCCTCCCTTGTTCCCTCCCCTCCCTCGTCTCCCTTCATCTTTCCCTCTCTTCTTCCATCTCTCGCTCTCTCGCCCTCCAGAGCCCTTCAGTGCGGATGTGTGGGTGATGATGTTCGTGATGCTGTTGCTGGTGTCAGCAGTGGCTGTGTTTGTATTCGAGTACTTCAGCCCTGTGGGCTACAACCGCTGTCTGGCTGACGGCAAAGGTGAGAGGCTTCAGCTCAGCACACACAAGCACACACATACACACACATGGACACAAGCATAGTACCTGTTGGGGGCTAAACTGTTCAACGATGCAGATGTAAATACTTGCAGACACTTTCTCTCCCAGTTTTCTAGCTGAATTCGCCTTCTTCCTCTCTGGCTCTTTTTGCTTAAAATACACCAGATGGGAGGGCATGCTTAAGTTGACTTTATCACTGAAATTGTATCTCTGCAGCATCTGCTAAAAGTGCAAAAATAATTTGCAGTAATTTATAAAATATTTGCAGCAAATCAGTTTTGTAGAATTGCTTTTCATGTACATGAAAACAGTTAATATAATTTCAAACTACCAACACAAAACCATCATGCTGAATATTGCATCTGGAAGCACTTGGTTCATGAGTGAAAATGGCAATTTTTCATTCCTCTTTTTCAAGAATTTCGTTGGCCATTGGCTGTTTGCAGGCCTCTAATGTATTTAGTACCCTGTCAAATGTCAGCCCCAGTGGTACTCTGCACTCTCACTTGTTTTCGCTTCAGCAACCCTCCTCAAAGTTGAGAAAAGTTCACTTGGACCCACCTACTTTACATCGCCAGTGCTTATTTTGCTGGTAATGCTCCAAGTCTCTGAATGCCTTTGGTTTTCTATGGTCTCTGGTCTTCACATTGCTGCCAGTCGCTGCCCACGTGGACGCTCCTCAACAAAAATGACAAACTGGTCAAAAACTTTGCTTTGTCTGCTCCAGCCATTCTCTCTGACCTCTACAATGCCCATATACTATATTAACCATCCAAAGTATGTAAACTTTCTGATTTTCTGAAAAATATCTGGAATTTTTTAAAAATAGTATCCTATTGAATATCTATACCTGTCGCCTGTGCACATAACGCAGGCAGCAGGTTTATTTAAATGTCATACAGGGCTTTCTTTAGTAAGCTGTGATGATGTTTTAGTGATATAAGGTCCAAAAGTCACGCATTTAAATGCACATGCTAACCAAAGCAATAGCTGAAATAATTCTTTTATCCAGGGTGCGATTTGCAATGACTGCTATGTTATTTTTTAGCCTTTTGCACTCCTTTTTCAAACAGTCTACAGTGCAAGCAAAAATAAAATCAAAAATGGACTTTCACTTTCAGTGCTCGCTGCTCCCGTGACAGGCGTGACACTATGTAGGGAGCGTGGTCTGGATCCCATTCTGTTCCAACTTTTCATTGAACAACTGAGCACCACTGTTACGACGTGAAATCTAGCATTGGCAAAATAAAAGAAAGCGGAAATGCATTCAAGGTCCCAGGTTCGATTCTAGGTGGGGACACAAGCCCCTCTCACCATGGAGGGTTGCGTCAGGAAGAGTAAAACTTCTACCAAATTACCAATGCGGAGTAATCTGCTGTGTGACCCGTTTGTGGGAATACAAGAGAGCAGCCAAAGGCAATTTTTTTAAGAAATGCAGTCATGACATCAGATTTATCGGGAGCCTTGTAAAAAAGAAATTCTTTAAATATTCCTGCTAAGTGTCAAACATGCTGATCATCAGAATTTGTCTACAAAGGTGAGTTATGCAGCTTCTTTTTTCAATTTGCTGAATTGCAGTTATGCACAGGGGCTGTTGGCTGGTGTTCCATAGTTAGAAATCCTGGCTATGATGGGTGTCTCTGAAGAAATGCTACCTGCAGTTTGAGTTTGCAACTAATGGAGCAGCCACACTTCTGTGTGAAATGATGAACCCTAACCTGACTGCCATTCACTGCAGCAATCAGAGGTTAGAACCTGCATCCATGATGCTATAAAACACATTACATAGCAGAGTTTCACATATTTATTGACTCACAAACTCTAAAAGTCTGCTCTTGATCTCAGTAAATGCAACAACAGTTTGCCTCCTTCTCTGTCGAGGGATTTGAAGAAGAAATTAAAAATTGTACATATTAATTTAATTTGGAAAAAAATGTTACATTATTTGTGTAAATGCTGGGGTTATGTATTTACGTTCCCGAAAAGTGGGGATATAATGAATTATCAGTGCCACCACTGCCATTGCAAATCCATCATATCATCACAATAGCACGAAAACTATTTGATGCAGGATTTTGAATTTTGGCACAATGATGGACTTCTATGAGATCTGGAACTGATTAGATTTTCAAACATTTTGAAAATACTGATTTGCCACTAGCTAGTGTTATCTGTAATTAAAAAAAAATACATTTTTAGCCATATCTCTGTGACTATTTGTCCAGTCTGCAAAAAACAAAAAAAAAAAAAAACAAATTGATTGTGGGATCTTATACTGTCGTGGTGACACCATGTCATGTCTGCCGCCATTGCCGTCTGTGGTTGTGGCTGCTGAAATTGGTAAAAAGTTTTCAGAGATATTATGGAATTAGCCTCGTTGCTGCATACATCAGTGCTTTATTGCCCAATTTACATTAAATAAAAGAAAAAAACAAATTGTGCATGGCATCTAGCTTCACATCACGTCAACTGGGGTTGAATCAGGCTGGCATTCATGAAGAAATCGAGGCTTTTTGGGGATATACCTTTAGTGGTCACATGCTGACTGCAGGGAGCTAGTTTAATCAATGCACACTCCAGGATCAGAACCAGCATTCACTTGTCTGCTGCCTGTTTAATTTTCTGATATTTCTTGTCGGATTTTTAAAAATGCATCTGAATAAGCAGCCAGTTCAACATACATACCTTAGCTGATGAAGTCTACAAATGAGGATCTAAAGTATGCTGAAAACATGGCAGCAGGTTGTTCGGTCCTTCAGTGTACAGTGAGATATACTCCAACTAGTCATTTGCAGGTACAGATGCGACCTGTCTGTAGCAATGCAAGTATGACCTGTGTTGTACCGAATGTTTTCTGCTGTTTACAAAAAGTGACAGAAAAACAGAAACAAACACATTGTGGGCCACTTCCACATATAGACCAGCTGTCCTCATTGACCCATTGACCCATCTCCTCTTTCTCCTTCACTACCCTCTCTTCATCATCTATAGTTGTGTCTGTTGTGTTTCAGCAGTCTTCTGGTGTTGCCTTCCTCACCCTGGACAAATCATTTGCATTCATTTTCATATTTCCCAAAATCACGCGTCAACTTTGACAGCATGGGGCTAGATTTGTCTTAGATCTCCCCAGCTGAAAAGATGAGAGACAAGGGAAAAAAAATCAATGTGTCCCACAACTCTGTATCTCTGGTGTGACTATATATAGACAATGGTTATGTTTTTTTCATTCCTCTCATTCTTCATGGTCTTCTGGAGAAGATGTACTCCTCCCTAAAGCGCTGTTGTCTTCTGTGTGCCTCCTTGTTTTATCTGCTCGCAGCGCTGTGGGAGTTTGGTGTCATGAAGAGTGCAGATCGAAGTTTGGAGTCAGAGGATTTGATGTAATAACATATCAATGGCTCAACTGCAGATTTGTAAAATTTCTGCCCGATTCATTGAACCAACTTTCTTGCAAACTTCACAAAGGAGATTTTTGGCATGATAAATGCAGTGTGTCCATGAACAAACACTCCAATACACAATACAATACACACCCACGTAATTGCACACAAACACCCTCTCTTTCTCTCTCACACACTCTCACATACCCACACAAATTATGAACCAACTGCTAATCACAGCATAATGGCTGTAATGCACCAGTCTGTCAGCTCATAGAAGAATTGAACCAACACAGCTCCTAACAAATTACATAAAGCAAAACATCTAGTTATTGCACTCACATATGTGCTGTATGTATATTCATACACACACACAGCGTGTGTGTGTGTGTAAGCTTATGTAAGTGACATGAAACAACAAGCCTGGCTTGTCATCGTGTCAGGGTGCATTAGATTATAAAAACAGCAAGATAACTTTGTCAGAAAAAACAAGTTCACATATTGATATAAACTGCAGGTGTGATGCTTATGACAAACTAAGTACACCTCATGATTCAGTAGCTTGTAGAACAGACGGTCTCACATTTGACTTTGGTATACAGAGGAATTCATGGTTGACTGAATGACTGCAAGGTGCTCAGATCCTGTGGCTGCAAAACAAACCCAAACTATCACCCCTCCATCACCGTGCGTGACCGTTGATATCAGGTGTTTTTTCTGGTATGCTGTGTTTGGCGTTGTGCACTATGGCCAAACATCTCCACTTTGGTCTTGTCTGTGCAAAGGACATTGTTCCCGAAGTCTTGTGACTTGCAACTTTGCAAATCTTAGCTATGCTGCCATGTTCTTTTTAGAGAGAAGAGGATTTCTCTTGGATTTTTCTAAGTGTACTGCCTGTAGATTCTGAGATGTAGCTCATGGATTTTTTTATTGCAGCTTCTCTGAGCATTGCACGGTCTGACCTTGAGTTGAATTTGCTGGGACGCCCACACCTGGGAAGATTGTGGTATTGTGTTAACATACACCTGAATGCTCCAGACCGTCAAATTGCCAAAATGGCAGCTTTTACAGAAGTGATCGCATTTAGCAAAGTGCATTTAATTAGCAGCACCTGGCTGTTACTTACCCTCTTAATTCCTATAGAAGTGGTAAGGATGTACTTAGTTTTTCACCAGAGTCCTGTGAAAATTCTTTTTCATGACTGTCCATTATTCTATATAGAAAAAAATGAACATAGCCACGGTGAATGGTTTGTAAAAGACAAAAAAATTAGGAGCATATTTGGACCAGATAGTGGAGTGCTATGTTATCAAACTTGGTTAGCAAGGTGAATGCATGAGCGCAAAGCAGAAACACAGTGCTCAGTAAGATACAAATAAAATGCTGTAAAGTCACAGTTTGAAGCTGGGCATTTGACTCGATTCCGAAGCCAACCTCAAGTGGCCATTCAGAGGAACTGCTTCATTTTATTTAATCCAATGGTTGCTGCTTATTGTTATGTTATTGTTGAAACATTTGTTAAATAGTGCTAAAAATAAAGTTAAGTATTTTTCATGAACCAAAGTGATGGATAAATGTATCTCTTTGAAATAAATGGGAACTCACTTTAGCCTGAGGGGTAAAATAAATGTGTACACCAATTTAATGCAGATTGTTTTAAGGCTGTTGTTGAGATAATTTATGTTTGACCAACTGACAACAAGATAATTTAGTGATGCTACCAGTAAAATGACACCAGCATGGCTAAAAAGACATAAATTACATTTTAAAATCTGGCAAGCCAAAAGATCCATGGGAATAAATCAGTATATTGCCTTCTTAAAGCTTAATCAAGTGCACAAGGCATTCAGTTTTGTTCTTTGAAATAAAATATCTGGTGTCCTCCACAGCGTAGTGTTTGACACACTCACCTCACATACAAAAGATCCCTGTTTGCATCTGGGAGGAGACATAAGCTGAGGTTTGGGGGGTCACAAGCCAGTGTACTCCTAGTGTTGGTCACAAGCCTGAAGAAATGGGGGATTGTGTCAGGAGGGGCATGCTGCATTAATTCTGTGCCATATCACATATGTGGATTCATCTGCCTTGGTGATCTCTTGGGTGAAAAGAAGCTGAAAGAATCTTCTTCTGAATAAAATCTTTGCTTAGCTGGAGAATCATCAATCTGGACTGCTCAGCTGTCCCAGATTTGTTCCACGTTCTTTAACTACTTTAATAACTGTGTCTCACACAGAGCCCCATGGTCCATCCTTCACGATTGGTAAGGCTATCTGGCTGCTGTGGGGTCTGGTCTTCAACAACTCTGTGCCAGTGCAGAACCCCAAAGGCACCACCAGCAAGATCATGGTATCAGTGTGGGCCTTCTTTGCTGTCATCTTTCTGGCCTCTTACACTGCCAACCTGGCTGCTTTCATGATCCAGGAGGAATATGTGGATCAGGTATCTGGTCTGTCAGACAAAAAGGTAAGATGGAAGGTTTCTGTTTGATGCTATGCCACTCTCTCATTTGTACCTTTCATGTGTAAAGTCTTAGTAGATTTTTCATTCCTCTCTCTGTTCTCTGTCTTTCATGTTTAGTTCCAGAGTCCCAACGACTTCTCGCCTCCGTTTCGTTTCGGCACCGTCCCAAATGGAAGTACAGAGAGAAACATTAGGAACAACTATCCAGAAATGCACTCATACATGACAAAGTTCCATCAGAGAAATGTCAATGAAGCTCTACAGAGTCTCAAGTCTGGGTGAGGACCTGCATAACAAAGTAGTAGATTTATTTTTATTAAAACCAGTGTAAAACCAGCATTTTCACACCAAAATGACAGTGAGCACTTTTATGTTCAAACTTAAGAAGTCTCTTAAGGGTATAATATATTAGAATTTATAACTTTGGATATCGTACCATGGATTTTGGTAGGTGTTATGTCTTTGTTTCAGTACAGTATTATTTATTAAAGTGAAACCTGCTTATTCCTTATTTGTCAGGACCAAGAAAAAACTCAGATGCAGAGCACAGACCGAGACATAGGAGCAGTGGTTTAAATGGTTTATTACTGAGTAGAGGCATTTGTGTTTTTAGGTTCTTCAAAGAACAAGCTATTGGGGATGGCTGAGTTAACTGGGGAGGGATGAGGGAGGAAGCCAGTACCAAGGAATTGGGGTTGGGTAAGAGGGGAGATGGACTCTAGAACAGTCTTTGGGAGCACAAGTGGTGCAGGGGTCAGGGATAAGGCAGGCCATGAAACTAGGAATGGAGAAGGAGAAGCTGGGTTAGGTAAAGGCTTGAATGCAACAGTTTCAAAAAGCTAGAACTTGACTTACTGACTGAGGCACTCGTGTCTACGATCTGGCACTGTGGTGGAGTTGATGACCGATATATATATATACTTGCAGAACTTGAAGGTGATAGGATGACTGCCATGCCCAACCTTCTGGCACACCTGAAACCATCCTGAAATCACAAAGAAAAAGACTTAGTATCTAGGGAGGAGAGGCTGGGGCAGTGGCCCTGACCTAATTCCTAATTCAGTTATCATCAAAATCAATTTTGATTGATTGAATGCAGTTTGGAATGGTTGTATTATTATTAAAAAGGCTCAAAAGCATAACATACCATGTAAACATCACTCTGAAAACTTGAAAGGATCAGTTGATCATGAGAACATAGTAGTCTAATGTAACAGTAATGTTAAATTCAGGGAAAATGAATTAAATAGTAGTCAGTGCTAAAAGTCTTTCGTTTGTCTTACTTCATGTAAATAGTCCAATAATACTGTAACTCCCCCTCTTCAGTTTTCCTCAAGTGTGCCTTTTCGCTGGTTTGTGTGCCAGCTCCAGCCTTTGGCAAACCAAGTGGAAGTCTATTAGACTTATCAGCAGCTTAGAGCTATTTAGCAGGTTAATTGGAATGTTGTAGCTGTGATGTCTGACTCCCAAGTGCTAATTAATTGTAACCTATCTCTCCTTCTCTTTGTCCCTGGCTCGCTTTCTCTCCAGCAAACTAGATGCTTTCATTTATGATGCAGCCGTGCTGAACTACATGGCTGGCAGGGACGAGGGCTGCAAGCTGGTGACCATTGGCAGCGGCTACATCTTTGCCACCACGGGGTATGGCATCGCCATCCAGAAGGAATCGCTCTGGAAGAGACATGTGGACCTGGCCATCCTGCAGCTCTTTGGAGATGGTGAGGGAGAGAGCCGTTTCCTCCACTGTTCATTCATAGATACACAGTTTAATGCAGTCAGCGAATGGAGACTTCATGCATGTAGCATGTGCTGATGTGATGGGTTGTATAATTACCCGAAAATGAAGCCGATAGTCACAGGTAAGACCATATTTTCATACCCTAATGGCTTCAACAGCCTTGAAGCCAACATCAAAGGATAAGTCCAAGTTATTTTAATGACTTCCCAGCAAACATGATGGAAACTCTGACATCATCTCCCGGGTCAAAACTAGTTGCAGTACTGTACAGCAGCAAAGGCTGAACTGTAGACAGACGGCTGTTGATGTTTTTACATAAAATAGATATCAGGTCAGTAGATCCAATTATTGAAATAAAGGAAGTAAATGCACTTTTCTTTGTTTTTAAACAACTAATCTCGTTAGTTTGGTTGTGAACAGACATCCACACAATGCTTTCTCCATGTACACAGATTACTGTTACCGTAGCCTGTTTAAAAAAACAAACACTTTAAAGCCACAAGCACTTTAAAGCATTTCATGGTTATTCACATCTAAATTCTGTCTCATTTGTTGCTCAGTGAACTTAATCTTCTTCTTTCAGCTGCTCCCGTTAGGGGTCGCCACAGCAGATCATCTGCCTCCATCTCACCCTATCCCTTGCATCCTCTTCCCTCACACCAACCCTCTGTATGTCCTCCTTCACTACATCGATGTACCAGTCATAGTCCCTACATTTAAAGTCCCTACTCTCACCTCCATCCTCCTACCTTTCCTTCTCTCTCTCTGCCTCCTAGCACTCTTTCCCCCTCTCCCCCTCCTTGGTCTTCGGCAGGAAGACCAAGACCAACTGCAGGAATAATATGCAACATAAATATTCAACATATACGTCATGTAAAATGAGTATGTTTCTTTA